>JARBWK010000009.1:100488622-100768622 GCA_030556195.1 Anolis apletophallus
CCTTACTGTCAATTTAGAGCGTAAACAGCTTCCCAGTAAGTGAGGGCTAGTTAGGGAAATCAAGTTAATGAAGCCTTACTGTCAATTTAGAGCGTAAGCAGCTTCCCAGTAAGGGCTAGTTAGGGAAATCAAGTTAATGAAGCCTTACTGTCAATTCTGAGCGTAAACAGCTTCCCAGTAAGTGAGGGCTAGTTAGGGAAATCAAGTTAATGAAGTCTTACTGTCAATTCTGAGCGTAAACAGCTTCCCAGTAAGTGAGGGCTAGTTAGGGAAATCAAGTTAATGAAGTCTTACTGTCAATTTAGAGCGTAAACAGCTTCCCAGTAAGTGAGGGCTAGTTAGGGAAATCAAGTTAATGAAGTCTTACTGTCAATTCTGAGCGTAAACAGCTTCCCAGTAAGTGAGGGCTAGTTAGGGAAATCAAGTTAATGAAGTCTTACTGTCAATTTTAGGAAATCAAGCGTAATTTAGAGCAGCAGCTTCCCAGTAAGTGAGGGCTTAGTTAGGTAAATCAAGTTAATGAAGTCTTACTGTCAATTTAGAGCTGTCAATGAGGGCTAGTTAGGGAAATCAAGTTAATGAAGCCTTACTGTCAATTCAGACAACAGCTTCCCAGTAAGTGAGGGCTAGTTAGGAAATCAAGTTAATGAAGTCTTACTGTCAATTTAGGCGTAAGCAGCTTCCCAGTAAGGGCTAGGTAGGGAAATCAAGTTAATGAAGCCTTACTGTCAATTTAGAGCGTAAACAGCTTCCCAGTAAGTGAGGGCTAGTTAGGGAAATCAAGTTAATGAAGGCTTACTGTCAATTTAGAGCATAAGCAGCTTCCCAGTAGGTGAGGGCTAGTTAGGGAAATCTAGTTAATGAAGCCTTACTGTCAATTTTGGGCGTGGTCTGTGATTTTTTGGGGTGTAAATTTTCGGTTGGAAGTGATTTGGGTATTTGTGTTGGGGATTGGCTCAGGCCTTTTCCTTATTCTGTTTTGGCAGTTTATTATGGATCGGAATTTTCATGTTGGCTGGCCAGTGCAGCAGTTATGCAAATCCGCCCTTATTGGCAGCCAATCATGTTGTTCAGAATGTAGAGGCTGGGTGAGTCTTTGGCTGCCCCGGAGGATGCTGGTAAATGTAGTTTTATTTTTACTCGTTGTTTTGGGGGCCTTTTAGGTTTTGGGGGGAAAGTTTCTTTGCTACAAATGTACCTTGCTTGAGGCCTATTTCTGTTGGCAAATATTGTGTTTCTGCGTTGTAAGGTTTCTTTGTTTGAGGTATACATCACATAGACGTGAACCCATTTATATTATATATATATATATATGGTGGTGTCAAACTGGATTAATTCTACAATGTAGATGCACCCTAGGAATCTATATATATAAAGGAAGACACGTCATCGAACGACTGCCAGAAGCAGAGAAACCTTCCAAGGCAGAGACACCAAACTTGCCAACAAAAATAGGCCTCAGGCAAGGAAGGTTTTTAGCAAAGAAACTTTCCCCCCCAAAACCTAGAAGGCCCCCAAAACAACAATAAAAAACTACATTTCCCAGCGTCTTCTGCGGCCGCCAGTGAATCCCATTGGCCAACATTGGCCCACACAAAATGCAGGGAGGTTGAGTGCCCATAGTAACGGTGGGGGGAGCCAGCCAAGTCTAGGTTAGAATGCTGAGTGATTTGAGTTTAGTCAATTGGTGTTTGTGGGTTAAACTGTCAAGGCCAAGCTCTAGCGGGTTCCCACACTCGAGAAACACAATCCAAAAGACCAAGCCAGCACAAAATACCACACATGACAGCCACACAACTCGCGATGCCTACCTCTACAGACCCACAACACACACAACGCATACATACCACTGCTAAACAGAAACCTACACAGTACAACCAACTAACACAGGAGTACATAACAACTACCAGGAGGACATAACACTAACACAAATAGGGCACCAGGGACACAGGCACCACTGACAAACACATACCGCTGGAATAACACAAACTTGCAAAAAAAACCCAATACTGCAACACAAAAACCCACCCCAACCAAAATTCACAACAAACACCACTGGCAAAAGCAACATCCCTCCACATCACAACCAGCACAAAGCCAGACTGAGACAACTATGTCACCACAACACACACAAAATACACCCCACAAATACCTGACAACTTCCCCAACACAAAACCCAGGACTGCACTCACTACTCACCACCACACACACCTCCAAATACACACACGTCCCAGGCACAATACTCCAGCAATTCCTACCCACACAACACAACACAACTTCCTATCACAACCCATCCCCCCAACCTGCACACACAACACCTACCACCACTACAAACAAAAACCAACTCCACCTATACTCCAACCACAACACAACACTGCACTGAAACCCTACAAACACACACAAATACCCAAAACACCCCACCCACACAAGCATTCCACAACATACTACCACCCACAATGCCACCACACACCCACTAACTCATCAAAAAAGTAATACCTAAACACAACACAATACGCACATAACACAACCTTGCGTCTACTGCTCAACCCATTTGTATGCCATTCCTTCCTTCAACACCACACACCGACAACTCCACAGGACTTCAACATCCCACCCACCAGAACAACCCACAACGACACAGCCATGACCCCACCAAGACCATAACTAACATCAATTCCAACCCTTACATACTCAGACTTTCTCGCATCTCCTAAATAGGGCACAGCAACGCCTGCCGGGTACAGATAGTCTCATATAAAACACCACCATATTTCCAGCCAGCATAGTTATGACAAAATATTGTGCCCTCTTCTTGACATGAGATTCCTAGGGTGCGTCTACATTGTAGAATTAATCCAGTTTGACACCACTTTGACTGCTATGACTGAATTCTATGGAACTCTAGGAGTTATAGTTTTGCAAGGCCTTTAGCCTTCTCTTCCAAAGAGTGTTGGCCCCTCACTCGACTATAAATCCCACGATTCTATAGCATTGAGCCATGGGAGTGTAACTACTGTCAAACCAGATTGATTCTACAGTGTTGACGCACCATGAGAGCCCCAGATCAACTATGTCAGTGGTGAAGTATGGGAGTTGTAGTCCAAAAACATCGGGAGGGCCCTGTGTTCTGAATGAGAGATTAGTAAGATGCAATCGTCTGGAATAAGATGCAAGGAAACACTGAGGAAGACAATAATGTTTTGCGGGTACAATGTATTATTCATGTGCTTTCAAAGCTGAGGGGATGATAACAAGCGCATCTTGGTCAGCGAATTAGTCTCAATGGAATATAGAATGTTTCTGTTTCCGGCGGCTTATGAGGGGACACAGGAAGGCTCTTCATAAATGGTTGGTCTCTAAATCACATTGCATGGCCGGTCGTCACAATTACAGAGCTGTTCAGCAGTGGAACTCTCTGCCCCGGAGTGTGGTGGAGGCTCCTTCTTTGGAGGCTTTTAAACAGAGGATGGATGGCCATCTATTGGGGGTGCTTTGAAAGCGATTTTCCTGATTCTTGGCAGGGAGTTGGACTGGATGGCCCAAGAGGTCTCTTCCAACTCTTTGATTCTGTGATTCTACACTTTAGATGCACCTAAATATCTTCAAGGCATTAAATGCCATGTGATCTTGGAAGCTAAGCAGGACTCAGCCCTGGTTAGGAGCTGGGTGGGAAGAGGTCTCCAGACAAAAAAATACATGAGAAAAAGATAAAGAAAGAGAGAAATTACCTTTCGACCTTGCTCTAGATCAGTGGTTCTCAAAGTGGGTGGTACCTCCCCCTGGTGGGCGGTGGGGCGTTCAAGGGGAGCGCTAGGAGGCTCAGGCGAATTTGGGGGGCACTGAAGGGGGCGGTGGCAAGCCAGGGCCCCCTGCAGGGCCTGCCCCCTGCCTCCAAGGGAAGCACGAAGCTCAGTCCTGCCCCGCAGGCTCCCAACTGAATTGGTTGAAGGTACTACAAATCCTATCATCCGTTGTCCATACTCCCCCAAACATACTGTTTTTGTGATTAATCACTATTCTTTAGTTATGTTCAATTTGTAACAATGAAAATACATCCTGCATATTAGAGATTTGCATTAGAATTCATAAGAGTAGCAAAATTATTTATGAAGTAGCAACGAAAATATGGATGGGGTCACCACAACATGAGGAACCTTATTTAGGGGTCACGGCATTAGAAAGGTTGAGAACCACTGCATTAATACATATATCTTTCTGTTTAATTGCTATTAATATTTTTTTTAAATTAATTTCTAGGGGGTCGCTGAGTAAAAATTTTTCTGGAAAGGGGGCGGTAGGCCAAAAAAGTTTGGGAACCATTGCTCTAGATCAGGGGTGCTCATTAGGTAGCTCGGGAGCTACTAGTAGATCTTCGGCCCTCTTCCAGGTGATCTTTGGGCCTCACCAGCTGGATGGGGCGCACACCCTGCCATGCACGTTCCTGCTGCTGGCCTTCTTCTTTCGCCTGCGAGGTATTGCAGGAAGTAGGAGGGAGCGCCCTGCCTCTCTCATCCAGAAGCAGCTGTGCAGCCTCAATTGCCAAAGAGACAGGAAGGGTGGAGCGCTCCCTCTGGATGCCCCACCTCGTGCTTTCTCCTTCCTGCAATGCCCCGCAGGTGGAAGAAGCGCTGCGCAGGCGGAAAACAGCAGCCGGAGCATGCGCGGTGGCAAGAGCGTGCGGTGGCGGGAGCTTGCGGGAGTGTGCGGCGGCGGGGGCAGGTAGATCTTTTGGACTTAGTTGCTTTAAGAGTAGCTCGCATGCTGAAAAAGTGTGAGCACCCCTGCTCTAGATGTATTCCTACATAGCAAAGTAATCACTCGTCTTTCAGAGACAACCGTATCTGAAACTGAAAACATTTTGTAGAAAAGACATCGCAAATACATGTTTTGTCAGTTGCAATCCCTTTTAGTAGGAACAATTTTCTATAGCTGGAAAGTGGGACCCCCCATGTTAAACAATACTGCAGGCCTCTATAGCAGGCCTAGGCAAACTTCAGCCCTTAAGCTTAAGTGGCTGAGGGGGGAAAGGAAGGGGCCTGAGGCTATTAGGAATTGTGGGAGTTGAACTCCAAAACACCTGGAGAGTCGAAGTTTACCCATGTTTGCTCTATTATTGTTTATTCCGACTCTTTGTGACCACCTGGACCAGCCCATGCCAGAGCTCCCTGTTGGCCATCACCAACCCCAGCTCCTTCAAGGTCAAGCCAGTCACTTCAAGGATACCATCCATCCATCTTGCCCTTGGTCGGCCCCTCTTCCTTTTTCCTTTCTTTTCCCCCAGAATCATTATCTTCTCCAAGCTTTCCTGTCTTCTCATTATGTGGCCAAAGTACTTGACCTTTGCCTTTAATATCCTTCCCTCCAGTGAGCAGTTGGGGCTTTATTTCCTGGAGTATGGACTGGTTGGATCTCACGGTCCAAGGCAGTCTCAGAATTTTCCTCCAACACCACAGTTCAAAAGCGTCTTATCTTCCTTCGCTCAGCATTCCTTATGGTCCAGCTCTCACATCCATAGGTTACTACGGGGAATACCATTGCTTTAACTCTGTGGATCTTCGTTGCCAGTGTGATGTCTCTACTCTTCACTATTTTATCAAGATTGGACATTGCTCTCCTCCCAAGAAGGAAACGTCTTCTGATTTCCTGGCTGCAGTCTGCGCATGCAGTAATCTTTGCACCTAGAAATACAAAGTCTTTCACTGCCTTCACGTTTCCTCCCTCTATTTGCCAATTATCAATCAGTCTGGTTGCCATAATCTTGGTTTTTTAATGTTTAACTGCAACCCAACTTTTGCACTTTCTCTCCCCCCCCCCCCCTGGTTACAAGGCTCCTCGGCTCCTCGCATTCAGCCATCAAAGTGGTATTTTTTAAAAAAGAATTTCTATTGCTGGGAGCATCTAGATCACATGTGTCGAACTCAAGGACCACAAGTCAAATCTGTCCTTCCATGATATTTTATGCAGCCTTCCAGATGCCGGACTACAACTTTTATATTCTTCATCATTGCACGTTATGAGTGCAGCTGATGGGAGTTGTGAAACAACATCTGGAAGGCTGTGGTTTGATCTGTTTAGCCAGGAGAGTGGGGTTTGGGTTCAGACACAAGGCTTGTGGATATGATGTCTGACTTTAACATGTCCTTTCACCTTTCCTTGACCTCAAAGACAAAGGTGCTGTTGGGTTGCCATTCCCATCATCCCCAGTCTGCATGGTGGAAGTGATGGGAGTTGTCATTCAATGATATCTGGATAAAACCTAAAGAACACTTAACACTATGTAAAAGAATTATAATTGGCTCTCTGTATCCATGGATTCTCCATCTATGGATTCAAGGGCCACATCAAGGCTGAAAATAAGTTTGACATCCTTGCTCTAGAACAGGCATGGGCAAACTTGGGCCCTCCAGGTGTTTTGGATTTCAACTCCTACAATTCCTAACAGCCTATCAGCTGTTAGGAATTGTGGAAATTGAAGTCCAAAACGCCTGGAAGGCCCAAGTTTGCCCATGCCTGATCTATGAGGCTAATTGCCTTTCTTTTTGACAGAAAAAGGCAGTCCAGAGCCATTAAGAGCAATCTTTGGTGCCTGTATGTTTTTAAATTAATACAGTTGTCTTACAGGTTATATCATTCTCCCAGTATGAAATTGAAACCAATTGAATTTTTCTGCATTACTGAAGATTTCACTCCAAATGTATGCAGAAGCATTAGTGTATTGGACCACTTTTTTACAGTACAATGTTTTAAGAGTAAAAAAAAATATTATAAGGTGTTTATTTCTGGAAAATCACTTGAGAACTGAAAAGACGGCTTTGGTTTTTCAAATCGGGAAAGGACATTTATCACATTGTGTGCCATTTCCCCCCAGCCAATGTTACATCTCTAAAGAAACCAAGACTCTTCTGACCTGACTTTTGACATAAAGAAAAGAGCAGCTCTTTTATCTGGCAATGTGTCTGTGTCGAACATGGCTTTGTCAACGATGGCTTCTGTTTCCAGCGGCGCATACGGTTTTATGTTCACAGTGAAAAGCCATGAATGGGGCGTGTTGATCAAAGCATTGGAAGGTGAAGCCACCCATGTTGAGTGGACAGAATGACGTACTTAGGAAAGAGTTTGAGGCACACAAGACAAGTAGTTTATTCTTTCAAGAAACGGGGTTATACGGCAAGGTCTATTATAAGCTAAGATATTAGAAAGACAGAACATGGACTTAAATGCCAGAGACCTTTTTTTGCATGAAAGTGGTCCTGGGTTCAGTTCTGGCATCTTCTCTTTTAAGTGTCAAGTGGCAGTAAAGACCCTTGAAGAACTCTGCAAGTCCCAGAGCTCGTCTGCATTTTAGAAATAATGTGGCTTGACTCCTGGACCTCTCAGTGGCCTTCGATACCGTAGACCACGGTATCCTTCTGAGTCACCTCACGAGGATGGGTCTTGGGGGCACTGTTTTTCAATGGCTCCAGCCCTTCCTGGAGGATTGTACCCAGAAAGTGTTGCTGGGGGAGTCCTGCTCGGCCGCACATCCATTGTCCTGTGGTGTCCTGCAGAGCTCAGCATTATCCCCCATGTTGTTTAACATCTACATGAAGCCATTGGGTGAGATCATCTGGAGTTTTGGAGTTTGATGCCATCTGTACAGAAAGCACACAACTCCCGTGTTATGTCAGCCCCACTGGCTGCCTATTTGCTACTGGGCACAATTCAAAGTGCTGGCATTGGCCTACAAAGCCCTAAACGGCCCCGCCCCAGTTTACCTGTCTGAGCGCATCTTCCTTTACGAAGACTAAGATCTTCAGAAGAGGCCCTGCTCTTGGTCCTGCCACGGGTGCATTTGGTGGGGATGAGAGAGAGGGCCTTCTCAGTAATTGCCCCACAGCTATAGAACTCCCTTCCTTGCGAGATCAGCCCCTTCCTCCTGTCCTTCTGAAAGATGGTAAAAACCTGTCTGTGGGACCAAGTCTTTGAGGCAGTGCAATGAGGCAATAATAGTAAACCCACTCTGCTGACCAGAGCCAGCATGGTGTTTTGAGATGGTTTAAAACAACTGTTTGGTGAGAAGAGGGCTGCAGAGTCAATGCAGAAATGCCAACACATAGATTCACTATAGCTTCCCAACCCTTTCCATAAGTTCCTGCAGTCTCTACACAGTCTGAATGGAAAAGGAACTAAACATTTGTAGCTCAACACCACCCCCTCGTGGCCACACCTAGTTACTGGACTTCTTTTGACTACAATTTTTTGTTTCAGGAAATAAAATGGGGAGTGTATTAATACAGGAAAATGTTGTGATGCACAATAGTACGTACAACATGATTATTGGCAATATGGTTCCCCAATGCAATTATTCAGTTGAGGAAGGCCCAGAGGTTATTTTCTTCCTTACTTAGTTCTTCTCTCATGTGTAAAGTGACTTTTTTTGCAACACTTTTGTCTTCAGGTACAGTAATGGAACTTCATAAGGATATACCATCCAACTGTTCTGATTTGACAAGGACAGTCTTGAAAAATCCTGGACACAGCAAGCAGAGAATTCCATATTCAAATATGTGGATACTTGTATACATATACTGAACTTTTTTAAATAAAAAGGTGACACTATGCTTCACAAACAAGGATGAAAAGGTAATCCACCATCCTGTCCTGTCTTCCAGCCAACCATTCCCATCCCAATTCTGACTTGGGATGCAGGACACACATCTTTTAAAATTGCATTTAGGTCCTCACATGTCGAAAAGAAGTGCATTTACTTCAAAACCAGAAAAAAGTTATTTGTTCGACTAGGATTGAGGTATAGACGAATCATATTTTCCAGGTGTGGATTCAACCTTAGATTCTTCCTTGTGGAGCCCCTGGTGGTGCAATGGGTTAAACCTTTGTGCTGGCAAGATTGCTGACCAACAGATCAGCGGTTCAAATCCAGGGAGAGCGGGTTGAGCTCTCTCTGTCAGTTCCAGCTCCCCATGCGGGAACATGAGAGAAACCTCCCACAAGGATGGTAAAAGATCAAACATCCAGGAGTCCCCTGGGCAACGTCCTTGCAGACAGTCAATTCTCTCGCACTAGAAGCGACTTGCAGTTTCTCAAGTTGCTCCTGATAAAAAAAGCATGGATCAAAAGCTGCGGTCTTAAAAATGAACTTTCCCAACCTTTGTTCTGTCTGTCTGTTTGTCAATCTATCAATCTATCTAGTCCAGTACGCTTTATTCATATTGCCACTAGCTCTCAATGATCTTTGGCAAATTGGAGACTTTCCTAGCACTGGTTCCCCAATGCCTTCAATCGGTAGTGTCAGAGAACGGCAATGAGGAACTCTTGGTTACAAAGCTTTGGTTTGTCACTTTGAGCAGTAGAATTGTCTTCCTTCAGAACTTTATTATTATAGATAATGACAATTTTTTTATAAAAAAAACACTGATAGGAAAAAAATAGATACTACCACTGTTTTCTGTTCAGTATGGCTCGTATATCTAGCCATCAATGGTGTGGTAGAAGCAGATATTATTGAAAATGTACCAAGACATTTAGATTAATAGAGAAAAAGACATATCTGCTCTTATTTCCCTCTGTGCCCTTTAGATTTCCTTGTTCTCCCTGATCTTAGCTGTAATCTACACAATACATGAAGGGAAACAGATTATTTCCCAATAGACATGGATTGTTGTAAATTATCCTTTGTAATGCAAATTACTTGCAGAGTGGGACTATACAGTTCATAGCCATTTGCTTTCTAAACCCCCGATGGTGAAAACTGCTATTGATTGTTTGCTCCTCCAGATGTTTTGGACTTCAGCTCCCACAATTCCTCACAGCTGGTAAACTGGTTGGGATTTCTGGGAGCTGAGGTCCAAAACACCTGGAGGAGCAGAGTATGAGAAACACTGGTCTTTACAGCATCTGCACTTTTGAAATCTTCTTGGGACCCTGGGTATAGTTGTTCATTGTGAAGTTTTCTGGGATATTTCTCTAGTCAACCAGAAACCTATGAACTGATGTTTTGAAAAGTATGCTTTCTTTAGCTTTAGTCTCTCTTCAGCAACTTGGGACAGACAAGTATCTCGAGCTCCGAGGATTACCTGGGAAGGAATCCCACTGGAGCATTGCAGCACACCCAAATATCCGGGAGTTACACTGGATGCTTCTCTGATCTACAAGCAGCACTGCCTGAATATCAAGCAAAAAGTGGACGCTAGGAACAATATAATATGAAAGCTGACTGGCACAACCTGGGGATCACAACCTGATACAGTGAAGGCATCTGCCCTTGCACTTTGCTATACTGCTGCTGAGTATTGGCTATTGTCTGAATGAACGACCACGTTTACAGATCAAGTGGAATTGTTTTTAGTGGTGATGTGGTTTTATGCTGTGCTTTTTATGTATGTTGTTGTAGTTGTTTTTAAATTGTATAGCATTGAATTTCGCTGTAAGCCGGTCTGAGTCCCTCTATGGAGGTGAGAAGGTCGGGGTACAAAAGTTTTAAATAAATACATGCCCAGTGTGGAACACATCTCACCATGTTAAAACAGTTAATGAGACATGCTGCATTATCAAGGGGTGTCTGCGCCCTACACCACTGGAGAAATTACACTGTTTAGCCAGTATTGCACTACCTGACATCCACCAGGAAGTAGCAACCAATAGTGGAAGGACCAAGGCAGTGACATCTCCGGCCCATCCCCTGTTTGGATATCAGCCAACGACTTAAATCAAGAAATAGTTTTCTAAGATCTACAGAGACACTTGCTGGAACACCTCAGCAAGTGAGAGTCTAAAAGTGGCAGGCTAAAACCCAGAATCTCAATCAATAGCTGATACCAAATGAGAGACTCCTGGGCACACAGAAAACTGGGCGACTTGGAAGGCACTGAGCAGACTGAGCTCTGGCACTACAAGATGCAGAGCCAACCTTAAGAAATGGGGCTACAAAGTGGAGTCCACGACAAGCGAGTGTGGAGAAGGGCAAACCACAGACCACCTACTACAATGCAACCTGATCCCTGTCACATGCACAATGGAGGACCTTCTTATGGCAATACCAGAGGCACTCCAAGTGGCCAGCTACTGGTCAAAGGATATTTAATAGAATGCCAAGTTTGCAAACTTTGTGTTGTTTTTTTATAATACAATACAACTGTTTGGTTCGCTCCTGACACAATAAATAAATAATTTGGGAAACGACTAGCCTATTTTTATAGCTATGTTGTAATCATAACTATACTAATGTGTTTGCTATGCAACATTAAATTGTTGGGAACGTACACCTGTGTGTGTGTGTGTACCTGTGTGTGTGTACTCAGGCCCCTTCTACACTGCCATATAATCCAGACTATCAAAGCAGATAATCCAAATTATCTTCTTTGAACTGGATTATGTGAGTCTATACTGTCATATAATTCAGTTTAAAGCAGATAATCTGGATTTTATATGTGTAGAAGGGGCTTCACACACTTAAAATTGTCTATCTGCTTTCCTGAAGAAACATAAAAGCAAGACACATAAAATGACACACATTGAGAACTTGGTGCAGCAATAATATTTATATACATGTGTCTGAATGTGTTATGAACATGCATGTATGTCAACTCCTTTAATTCATAGAGGATAGGAAGAAAATATAAGCAGGATTCAGAAAACTGCAGTAAAATAAAGAGAGATATTTTCAAATTTCTGTCATAGAGAGTTGCCTTATTTCCTGTCAGTATGTCAATATTGTCTATGCCAACAGTAGGAATTATGTGTCCCTTCAAATGTTGTTGAGAAGCAACTCCCAAAAGCCCTAGCCAATGGCGAGCAATGTTGGGAACTGCAGTTCCATCAAAATGTGAAGGCCACACAGTTCTCAACCTCATTGGATTCTTAGTTGTTAAAAAACTATGCCTCCCACATACACTACTTCTCTGTCCTATAGGTAGCACATATACCAACAGTTGATTATCACTGATCCACTTCAATTTGAAGTCAGTTTTGGTCAAGACTTTGCAGTGGGGGTCAGGGTCCCAATCAGAAAACTGAGTAAAAAGGTTCCCAAATGCACTGTCTTATGTACTTTGGCATTAAGTAATTCACATTGCTATCCAAAGAGCGGTGTGCCTTCTAAGGCTATTAAATTCAGAGTTTAAAAGGGCTTGTTTGCACCCACCTGCTCCAGGGCTCTTGGGTTTTACCAACTTCTACATGGTTCATTTAACTGGAAGTACTACAGGCTGAACTGTGGCCTTCTACATGCAGAGTATATATATACTACACTTCAACCATGTTTGCTCCTTTTTAACTATTGTTGTATCCTTGACTCATCTCTGAAATATTTGTCTGTTTGGTCTTTTTACCAGCATGTAACATGGTATTTACTTGTTGGGTGTTATTTTTCTTCATTTTGGCTCACCTAACCTGTTAACTGAGATCACTGAGAACATTAAAAAAATAATCATGTACCACTTTTAATACTGTTCCTCTAGTTTGGCTGTGATGCATCTGCAAACCTCTGAATTATGTAGTTCAGTTTACAGTAGTATTGTACTGCTACGTGATCTCTGATCAGATACTAGGGAAAGTCACTTATTGGACTACAGTTGCCAGAATCCCAAGACAGAATGACTTTTCTGATGTCTGGCCTTTAATCCATGCACCCAGGGCCGTAGCCAGGATTTTGTTTCAGGGCTGAGTTTGGTTCTGGGGGCTGAGACTGGGTGGAAGAGGGTCTACCCTAGCAAATCTTTTGTATTGATCCCAATAACCCCATTAATGTGGGATATAATGAGCATGGTGATCAGATCATGATATGAATAAACATAACAGTTTAAATAATGTACCAGTAAGGCCTTTCTGACCACCCTGTCTGGCCTTTAATTCATGCACCCATCATTACTACTGTGAGTTGTTGTAGGATTCAGAACTAGGAGCCAAGATTGATCTGTGTGCTCCAGAAGCCCTAAAGGGATTTGTTGGGGGTACTGTGGGTCAAACCACCCCCTGGACAAGATTTGTGGACTGCCAAAGTAGAAGGATGAGAAGGAGAACTAGTGCCCACTCTCATTACTCATGGGTCCAGACTGTCCACTCAATGCATCACATTTTCACCTTCGGAATGTAAAAGATTATTGTCAAGAGTGACTGTAATTCATAATGACACCCTCTTTTATTAGCTTGTGGAAAGGGGGGGACATGTCTGAAGAAAACAGAATAAAGTGGTCGAGTCAAAGATGTAGGGACCCCTGCACTGGACTACCCCTTCCAACTTCCCGGCTCTATTTCTGGCTGAAAATTTTGAGTTTAAGTGGGATGACCTTGTGACCTGGTTGCCCCCAGGGGTCACTGATGAAAGCAGATGGAAGCTTCACAGTCAAGTCCCTTGTGTGTGAGCCTTTTGTTCAGAAGAGTCGGGTGTGCAGTGCTTGGGGACAGTGCTCAATTGTTCAAAGGCATTGCTCTGTCCCTCATAGATTTCCCTCAGTGGCCCCACACGCACACCCACTCGGTCCTGCGTAGGAAGGGGGCAGGCTTTCTGGCCCTGCTAAGAAGGAAATTCTCTTTGTAGTTTCAAATTATTTGTCAAACGGTGAGATACAAGCCAAACTCACACAAAAATAGAATCCAACTATTCTTCATTCATGGGCCAAGATGGTCTTTAAATGGTCACCATACCAGAAACAACAGTGAGAGCACCTCATATTCCCTCCTGTGGTGATGACCCCACACAGGCAGACCTACAAGAAGATGCTGCTTGCTAGGGATTGAGATTGAGAACCATTGTGCTCCATCTAGCACAGTGGTTCTCAACCTGTGGGTTCCCAGATGTTTTGGCCTTCAACTCCCAGAACTTCTAACAGCTGGTAAACTGGCTGGGATTTCTGGGAGTTGTAGGCCAAAACACCTATGTTGCACTATGTTGCTGGCCATGATTAGGACTTTACTGGATTAAAAGAAAGGCTTGTCTAATGCAGCAGTCTGCTCCTGGAATCGGAAATCAGATGATTGCATAAATAAGAATATAAGCGGGTTGTTGAGACCTGCCATAGATGCAGGTGAAACATCAGGAGAGAATGCTTCTAGAACATGGCCCTACAGCTCAAAAAGCCTATAACAACCCAGTGATTCCGGCCACGAAAGCCTTCAACAATACATTAAGAATATAAGATTCAGCTGAATACTGATCTGATTAAGTGAACTTAATCAACTCCATTTTGACAATAGCTGTTGTCTTCCCATGGCCTGCACTGTTTGTTGAGCTCTGTCATTTGTGATGTGCTTGAAATGCTGTAACTGCAGTATTATGCTATGGCTACAGTGCCAGACCCTGAGAACATGCCTGTAAACAACAAACATGCTTCGGATACATGCTGTGCTGGCGACATAGACCTCAAAAGAGGATGGCCACATATGCATTAGATATTGCTCATGCACAGTTTGTCATTGTCTGCAAACTCTGAAGTTCTACAAAACACTATTGCTTGGAATAAACTTCATCTATCTTGACCAGTGGTGTGCATAGGCTGGACTGAAAGTAGTGCTGGGACGTAGTAGCTTTTCTGGCCAACCTTATTGTTTGCTGTTTCTTTTCCTTTCAGCTAAGTTTAATGTCTCATTCCATGTCTTTGTCTCACTTGGGAAATACAGTAGCACTGACATTTCACTCCTACCCAACAGTGACACAGGCTCTCCTGCCACCTGAGGCTGGAAGAGAACTGCACTGTCACATACTTTCCAATGTTTCACAGATACAAACAGATACATGTGACCAAGCAATATCAAAGTCAAGAAGGGCAAACACTATTAATGAGTGAGAACACACAAGTTATGAGAAGCTGCAGCAGAAGAGCATGATTCTGTCCCTCCTATTCACTCATGTTCACATGAATGAACTCAGTTTGCAGTAGCTGAGAACAAAGGAGGAAAATGGGAAGAGGAGAGAGAAACGGACATTTTAAAAGCAGCTGAAAAATTGGTACTGTTCCTTACAAATCAGGACATTTTGAGTGTAAGTGTTGCTTCACCATTGCTGGAGTCATCCTCTGTAGCAATGATCACAGCCAATATCACTGTCCACAAAGTTTGACAAAGCCCAAATATCTGGACAATTTTGGATTTTGCAGTTTTGGATAAGGGATGCTCAACTTGTATAACACAAAACGTAACATGCAATTAAATAAGCTATCGTAGTAAAACACCATCAATTTAAAACATTTTAACATTATATCAAAAACGCAAAAATAAATATAAAATAAAAGAACATCAACCTCCATTAAAACACTCTTTTGCATAGAAAATTAAATATGGAATACTTGATTGTTTTTTTAAAAAAAACTGGTCTTTATTGCAGGGAGAGATTGCTGAAGTCTGTGATTAAACACGGAGAAAACTCTGATACACACTCATCAAATGGATTTGTTGCAATGAAGGGACTGAGAGAAGATCTGGATTTGAAGATTCGGGCAGGCCATAGAGGAAGATCTGTGCCCTTTACACTATATACCAGTGGTTCTCAATCTGTGGGTTCCCAGATGTTTTGGCCTTGAACTCCCAGTAATCCTAACAGTTGGTAAACTGGATGGGGTTTCTGGGAGTTGTAGGCCTAAACACCCAGGGACCCACAAGTTCAAAAAACCACTGCTATATACACTACTAGCCATCCTCTGCCACATGGATGGACTGGTGATCTGGAAAATAAAGCAATGAGAAAGTATTGGTTTCTAATATATGTAACGTCTTTACGCCTGTGGGTAAACAGTATTTCTTGCTGTTTGTCAGTGTTGATGTGGTTATTGTCTCATTTGCCTATTCTGGAACATACAACATATAATTGTCCTTCTTTAGGGGTCACTTTCAACTCTATGATACTATATCTCTGTGTGAATCATATATATCTATATCTATGGCTGGATGGCTCTTTGTCAGGAGGGCTTCGATTATGTTTTCTTGACTTGGTGAAGGGAGTTGGACTGGATGGCCTTAAGTATTTTCTGTTGGTCATGGGGGTTCTGTGTGGGAAGTTTGCCCCAATTCTGTCGTTGGTGGGATTCAGAATGCTCTTTGATTGTAGGTGAACTATAATTCCCAGTAACTACAACTCCCAAATGTCAAGGCCTATTTTCCCCAAACTCGATCTGTGTTCATACTTGGGAATATGGAATATTCGTGCCAAGTTTGGTCAAGATCCAACATTGTTTGAGTCCACAGTGCTCTCTGGGTATAGACAATAGGCCTGGGAAATCATAGTTCTAATGGTTCTAAAGTACTTACAAAATGAAGTTCTGGTGGTGAAAACTAGGTGGCGCTGGTGCTTTGCTTCTACAGTGTTGCTAAAGTTTTGGTGATGTTGGAGGAAAGTTCTAAGAGTGCCTTGGACAGCAAGAAGATCCAACCAGTCCATACCTCAGGAAATAAAGCCCGACTGCTCATTGGAGGGAAGGATATTAGAGACAAAGATGAAGTACTTTGGCCACATCATGAGAAGAAAGGAAAGCTTAGAGAAGACAATTATGTTGGGGAAAATGGAAGGAAAAAGGAGGAGGGGCGACCAAGGGCAAGAGGGATGGATGGTATCCTTGAAGTGACAGGGGTTGGGGGAGGTGACAGCAGACAGGGAGCGCTGGCAAGGGATGGTCCATGAGGTCACGAAGAGTCAGAAGCGACTTAACGAATGAACAACAACAGATATGATTCCAACGTAATTTGCCCAGTTAACATCTAATGGAATCCTGGGTTTTGTAGTTTGATGAGGCATCAGAAGTCTCTGTCTGAGAGTTCAAAATAAGTTATTTCAAGTGCAAATCTCAACATTTTGTAAAATTGAACCGCGAAGTAAGTTCTAAATCCACCAAAGGCACCTGTCTGAACTTTGGAGTGAAACGGGACAACCTTGGTTTTTACTTGAATTGGAGGCTACCAATTAATATCAGGTGTTATGGGCTATATTTCAGAGGAAGAAGCTGGCAAAACCACTTCTTAGGATTCCTTGCTTAAGAAAACCCTATGAAAAATCCATGGGGTTGTTGTCAACGGGCAACGTGAAAGCGCACACAAGCAGTTAAAACATATTGCTGTATTGTAAAAAGCCCCCTGGGATGCGAGGAAATCCTGTTACGTGGCTTAACATTTAAACTTTCTGTTTAGGTTGTTAAATTGTAGCAAACTTATTTTAAAACTGGAGTTGGAGCAAGCACACCTTAGAACTGGAAATGCTGGAAAAACAAGGGCAGAGAGGAGGAACTAATATACTTTGTGACTTCAGTTGTATGGTTGGGAGGTCTACAGTTTCTGCCACATTGTTCTCCATCCTTGTAGCTTTTTGCTTCCTTTTGTGTTTCTCTTCCTTCCTTCTTGCAGTCTCTATCTTAATTAAATGGCAGCCGTTTAAAACCAGCCTCTCTCTTCTGTAATGGGGGTGTTACTGCATTGAGGATACGGATCTAAAGAGCAAAGGGTCAGAGCTTAATTACGCCATTGTGCTCTATTGTGCTGTGAATGATAGGACCACATTGTCAAGTCACCTCATAGTTGGTGTGCTCTACAGGGGAGTGGGTTTCACGCTGCGGAGAAATGTGTTCCTTTCATGTTAGAGACATCAAGAAAGAAAAAGACTTCAGTACATTAAACATTCAACCTCTGACTTGATCACAGTTCCTTACTTCCGCAGGCATTGCTTAGAGAAGGAAGTGCTTTATATTTATACCCTATGACTAGACAAACAGAGACCTATGTCTGCTCCTTCATTCTCCATGGAGAGTACAGAATGTATTATATAATAATACATTTTATAGTGTATTATCCAAAAAAGTTGTTGTATGGAGCACCATCCTCAGGACAAAACCATGACAACACAAACATTTTCATACCCAGTTTGGATATAACAATTGGGTCTTCAGATGCCCATCTGTACTGTGGGAATACCTTTATTAGGCTAACCCAGCGTTTCTCAACCTGGGAGCCAGAACCCCTGAGGGGGTCGCAAAGGGGTGTCAGGGGGGTTGCCAAAAACCATCAGAAAACATAGTATTTTCTGTTGGTCGAGGAGGTTCTGTGTGGGAAGTTTGGCCCAATTCTATCCCTGGTGGGGTTCAGATCAGAATGCTCTTTGATTGTAGGTGGACTATAAATCCTAGCAACCACAACTCCCAAATGTCAAGGTTTATTTTCCCCAAACTCTACCAGTGTTCACATTTAGGCATATTGAGTATTCGTGCCAAGTTTGGTCAAGATCTATTATTGTTTGAGTCCACAGTGTACTCTGGATGTAGGTGAACTACAACTCCAAAACTCAAGATCAATGCCCACCAAACCCTTCCAGTATTTTCTGTTGGTCATGGGAGTTCTGTGTGCCAAGTTTGGTTCAATTCCGTCATTGGTGAAGTTCAGAATGCTCTTTGCTTGCAGGTGAACTATAAATCCCAGCAACTACAACTCCCAAATGACAAAATCAACTCCACCAGTATTCAAATTTGGCTGTATCAGGTATTTGTGCCAAATTTGGTCCAGTCAATGAAAATACATCCTGCATATCAGATATTTACATTATGATTTATAACAGTAGCAAAATTACTGTTATGAAGTAGCAACAAAAATAATTTTATGATTAGGGGTCACCACTACATGAGGAACTGTATTAAGGGGTCACGGCATTAGGAATGTTGAGTACCACTGGGCTAACCAAAAAAAAGGCACACAAAACAGGTAAGTTTAATCCTGAGATGGTCAGAGAGGTTGGAAAAATGTTTTGTTTTTTCTTAAATACATCTCTCAGAATCCCCCAGGATTGTCATGGGGAAAAGTTACTTTTTCAAGCTCTTTAAAAAAAATTCCAACAGTCATAATATAGGGTGCATCTACTCACTGTAGAATTAATGCAGTTTCATACCACTTTAGCTCAATGCTATGAAATGACGGGAGTTGTAGTCTTCAGCCTTCTCTGCCAGAGAGTGTTGCTGCCTCAACCAACTACCACTACAATGATTCCCTAACATTGTGTTATGAAAGTTATAGTTGTGTACAACTGCATTAATTCTACAGTATATTTCAGGCATGGGCAAACTTCTACCCTCCGGTGTGTGGGACTTAAACTCTCACAATTCCTAATAGCCTACTGGTGTGACTTGAAGTTTCTCAAGTACTGGCTGTTAGGCAGGGCCGTAGCCAGGATTTTGATTCAGGGGGGGGGGTGAGTTTGGTTCGGGGCTGAGACTGGGTGGAAGAGGGTCTACCCTAGCAAACCTTTTGAATTGTTATCCCAATAACCCCATTAATGTGGGATATAATGAGCATGGTGATCAGATCATGATATGAATAAACATAACAGTTTAAATAATGTACCAGTAAGGCCTTTTCGCGGACCACCCTGAGAATTTCGGGGGCTGAAACCCCCTTAGCCCCCCGGCTACATGCCTGCTGTTAGGAATTGTGGGATCTGGAGGGCTGAAGTTTGCCTATGTATGGTGTAGATGCACCCATATTTTGCAGACCAGCTCTCTTTTCCAGTATTCCCAACCTATAAAGTATTACCTAACCCACAAAGAATGGAGTAGCAACAAACTGGTGGAGTCCTGGTGGAGCAACAAACTGGCTGGTTGTAGGTTAGGCTCCATGAAACTGCAACCCCAGGCAGCGGATGCTGAAGGGCAGGGAGAAGGCAGGGAGAGGGCAGAATTGCATATCTCTCATACAGCATTATCCTCAGGGTTGGGCAAGTTGGGTACTTGCCCAAGTTGGGTACTTCCTTCTGGCATTGTACTGAGCTCACAATTGGTCATGTATTTTGTCTGCAGCCTGCTGGTTTTGTGTGTATGTGTGTGTATGTATGTAGGAAGTGGGGGGGGGGGTGGAGCTCGAAACTGTAAAGAACTGATCATAAAGCTACATTAGCTTTAAGTATTATGTGGTATTTTGATGTCATGAATTTTATATCAGAACTGAGGAAGTGTGGCGTCCCTGTTTTTTAACTAGTCATTGTTGTGTGGCCTGTGCCCCACAAACTAGCCTGCTTCCCATGGGTTCATTACTCTATCATCAACTGTTGGAATAAGATTTAATTTCCAGTCCTCCAGCATCTTCTGCCTGAAGCCATTGCTTCAGACTGCCTAACAGCCATGACAGTTCTCAAATTACAGAATTGCTCCCCTAATCCTCAGATTCAATATTCATGGTTTCATACCCCCCCCCCCCCCAAGAAGTGTTTGTGAGCATCTGTGAGTCTAGGACAGTGATGGCGAACCTTTTAGAGACCAAGTGCCCAAACCAGGAGTGGGGCGGTGGATGGGATCATAAGCAAGTGGGAGTGAGGGGAGGGGGTGGCTGAGCAGGGGGCAGGCGAGCGGTGGGCAAGGTGGCAAATGGTGTGTGTGCCATAGATTCACCACCACTGGTCTATGAGAGAAGCCTTTCAATAAGGATGGTAAAACAGCATAACATCCGGGCGTCCCCTGGGCAACGTCCTTGCAGATGGCCAATTATCTCACACCAGAAGTGACTTGCAGTTTCTCAAGTAATCCTAACATGGAAAAAAAATGGTCTATGGTATGCTACCAGTCCAAGTACAAGATAAGATAAATTCCTCTTCATCCTGAAGCCTTGGGAATATCTTCTTCTTCTTCCAGATAACAAAATTGTTATGGGTCTAAAATACCATCAATGTATTTTTCACTAGGAATGTGTCACACGTACTTCTGTGCCATTGGGTGATTCTCTAACATATTTACTTGATATAATTGATTAAATCAGTTGCACTATTTCATCCCAAGCATTTTAATACGAGTCCTGTTGCAAAATATTGAAAAAGTGGGTGAACATCCCTTTCTTCCTAGATGTTTCTTTCTAATTTTTTTTAATGAATTAGCTGAAGGACTGTTTAATTTTCCTGCCTATTGTACATTTCTCACATTTTTCATAGTGTCAGTCATAAATATAGACTGGTCTGTTATTATGTGATGGATGTGAGACATTGGATGCCAGTAGTGTGGGATGGATCTATGTTGGTGCTGTATAATGTATTGGGGATACATTGAGAATGAGAGAGTAGACGTAGGTCTCTGTTTGTCTAGTAAGAACATCATATTTTATGTGTGGCCAAGACCCAAAATTACGTATAAAACAGCTCTGTATTTAAGCAAAATAATGTTTGAGAAACACATATGTGGGGCTGATGGAGGTAAATTTTAGGGGTGATAAGGAAATATGATGTATATACTCAGTTTTATCATGTCATGTCATATTTATTTACTGTATGGTTATAAGTGTCTTATTTTAACTTACTACAGACAGGGCCGGCCTGACCTTTTCCAGGAGGGTAGGCAAAGAAAATTTTGGTGCCCCCCCCCGGCCGCCGCGTCACTCAGTCCCGCCTCCGCCGCCGCACAGGCGGCTCCATGCGCCGGCTGCGGCGCGCCTCCCAAAGCACAGACATTTCTGCGCATGCGCGAATGTCCGAATGTCCGCTTTTTGGAGCCCGCGGAGAGCGGGACGCCGCGCATGCGCAGAAATGTCCGTGCTTTGGGAGGCGCGCCGCAGCCGGCGCGTGGGGCCGCTGTGCAGCAACGGCAGAGGCGGGCGGAGGCGAGGTGCCGGCGGAGGCAGGGTGGCGGCGGCGCGCCTCCCAGCCAGTGATGCCCCCCAGCCGGTCGCGCCCTACGCGGCCGCTTACATTGCGGAATTGCAAAGGCCGGCTCTGACTACAGAGAATGCAATCAAGTCTTATCAAGCCTTTTTGTTTGCTTTGGTTTTATGATATGGCCTAAGGGCTAATCAATAAAAAATATTACTATGTCGGTGCTGACAAAAAAGTAGTACAGTAGACTCTCAGTTAACCGGCAATCAATGAGATTAGTAGATGTCAGATAAGTTTAATTTCTGGTTGCTTGATTCACGGTGCAGGTTATTACCTATAAAGCCCTTTGCGGTTTGGGACCTGTCTACCTTTGTGACGGAATCTTCCCTTATGAACCTGCATGATCGCTAAGATCTTCTGGGGAGGCTCTTCTCTCACTCCCACCCTGTCACAATAATAATAATAATAATACACTTTATTTATATTCTGCTCTTCTCACCCCGAAGGGGGCTCAGAGCGGATTACAGGTACACATACTTAGCAGACAATCCCTGCTGTTTTCCACATACACAACATATAGACGAGCAGAGGCAAACTCTGGTCACCAGAGGGAGCTGACGCACTCCTCATCTCTCAGCGTCCCCAGCCTCCCTTGTTATTCCTTCCACATTCCTCAGCGTTCCTGGAGTTCTTTAATGGCCTCATAATTCAGTCAAAAATTGCCTCCCCACTTAATGTGGTACCTTTATCTCCTACTTGACAGCTGCAACTGTCAAGTCCCCACAAGCATGATTGGTGGGTATGAGAGAGAGGGCTTTCACGGTGGTGGCCCCCCAGCTCTGGAACTCCCTCCCCAGGGAGATTAGGTAGCACTCGCCATGTCCATCTTCCGCAAAGATATAAAAATTTGGATGTTCTGCTGTGCTTTTGATTAGACAATCCCCCAGATAATCTTGGTCCCAACCAGTACCCAAAATCTCGTCCTCATACTTTGCCACTGTTCTGTACCCAAAGTTATAATGCTCCATCTTACATTGCCCTCTATCCTTAATGTTGCCATTTGACCTACTTTATCCATCAGCCCTATCCTCACAGTTGATTTGCACCAGTCTGCACACCCGTGCCCAGAAATTTATTAATATTGCAGGTTCATTGGTTGTTGGTTTGATGATTGCTCTTATATTTTGTTATAATGTTGTTTTTTTCTATTGTTTTTGTATTTTAGCGTGTTATATGTTACCTATGTTTGAGCTCATTCCCATGTAAACCACCCCGAGTCCCTCAGAGGAGATGGAGGTGGGGTATAAAAATAAAGTTATTATTGTTGTAGTTGTTGTTATTATTATTATTATTATTGAGAATTACTATTAAAATAGGCCTAATACTATAACCATAATATACAATTCCATAAGCTCTAAATTGACTTGATAATAATATTGAAACACAGTAACTAAAAGCAAATAAAGACAAACTTAACAATGTAATACAGTTTTAGTAAGAAGCTTTGTGAATGCAGTATGCACTTTTAGTTAATTTTTTAATTTGTTTTGCTGCTTGCTTGAAAATTCTGATTACTTGCATTCTGGTTATTATCTGAGAATCTACTGTACCTTCTACTGTACTTAGTACCTTAGCTAATTCTTATCATCTTTGCTTTCCTTGGTTTGCCAGTAAACTGTCTATTCATTTCTACACAAAAGTACACCCCACTACATTCAAAGGAGCTGACTCTCTCATAGATAGAAACGGGATTGCAACCAAAATCTCCTCTCTCTTATCTCCTTCTTCCTGCTTGTCATCAAGAAGCTCCTCTTTTTGTTCCTGGCTGCCCTCCCACTCCCTGTGATCTACCTGCCATGGTTCCTGCCCCCTCGCCTCCCCATCTGTGCACCTGTCCCTTCCCACCCACCCGCCCCCAGCCCTGCTTCCCCTTCCTTTACTCTTTGCCCTTGTCATTTCATCTCCATCTCTCTCCCTCGGTATTGTTTGCATGAGTCAGTCGTGGAATCATGAGATCACTCTGTTTTTCTGCCTCTCGTTTTGTCGGTGGGAACATCGCATCAAGGAGCGTGGAGAAGTGACCGGGGGCCATTGGGGTGACAGTGACACCCCCTTTCCTATGCCCTCCCTACCCCTTTCCTGCTCGGCATCAATGGAGGCCTTGTTATCCAAAAGGGGAATGAGAGAACCAGATAAAAAGGCGGAACATGTGATCTCATTGGCTTTATTTAGCCCCCCTCCATGCCCCGCCTTTCGTGATCCATGTACAGTCATATAAATAAGAATCCATAACTTGCCTTCTTTTTTTTGCTCTAAAGAAATTATAAAGGAAATTGATTTAAATGTTCAGCAGATAAAGGAATAAAAAACAGGCATTATTTCCTATCCCACTAATTAACAAAGCCAAAGTGTATATTTTTTTTCTATGTTCCTTCCCCAACCGATTACTGACTATATGTGTTGGTCGACAACTCCCTTCATACCCAGACAGTCAGTGCAGAATAGCATTTAGAGTGCTAAATTGTGGGAAACCTGGATCTCTGAAGCTCATTCGGTGACCCTGTGTCAGTCACAACCTCTCAGCCTTATGTATACAAAAAAGATGGTAATTGAACAAGCCATACATCAACTATACTTTCAAAACACAATTGGGCTACTACATAATAGGCGTCTCAGCATCAGGCTGTTTCAAAGGTCCACTGATGCCTATACATACAGTATGTCTCCAGCTTCCACCAGAATATACTACTAGATGTACAGGCAGTCCCCGAGTTACAAACATCCAAATTACAAATGACTCATAGTTAAGAATGGGTGAGATAACAGGAAGTGAGAGAAATTTCTCCCTCAGAAGGGAAATTCACTCCTGAAAGAGTTACCATGGGGAAAATTTGTCTCCACTGAAGCTTTATTGCTAATCCTTGTTTCCACAACAAGCAATCCCCCCCCCCCCCAATCCAATGATCACAGGGACAGTAAGTGAGGTGAAATCTTCTGAACTGGGCACAGACAGCCAATCAAACACCATAGGGGTGTTAACCCTTCCCTATGCTATCCAAAACGTGTGTGTGTGTGTGTGTCATACAGGGTTAATTCTGGTGGCATACACTGCTTAAGCCCTAGGTAATCCACAGAGCCTGCCGGCTCCTGTCAAATAATGCAGGTGGGGCTCTTTGGATGATGACAACATGGAAGGCTTTCTGTGTTGGCATAGGAAGCAATGGGGGGAAGCTGCCCAGTTGACGCTTTCCCCCCATGAGATCAGCTCAATCAAGAGCTGGCCAATTCAGGGCGTGGGGTGGCAGTTTCCCCACATCCCCCAACTAGGGTCACCGGATTCGCCACAACATGTGGCAGTTCCAGCAACCTTGTGACAAGGTTGTTTTGGGTGTGGCTGGAATTACAATTAAAAATTAAAAATTGGACTTAAATACAAATTCAGCTTAAGAACAAACGTACAGAACCCACCTTGCTTGTAACTTGGGGACTGCCTGTAATGTTTATAATCAAAATAAGTAAAGAAGTAGTCCAGGAATAACTGGCAACTCTGAATGAACTCAAGTCTCCAGGGTCAGATGAACTACATCCAAGAG
Source organism: Anolis apletophallus (assembly GCA_030556195.1). Taxonomy (NCBI): domain Eukaryota; kingdom Metazoa; phylum Chordata; class Lepidosauria; order Squamata; family Anolidae; genus Anolis; species Anolis apletophallus. Next base: position 100,513,745 of record JARBWK010000009.1, read on the forward strand.
TATTGAAATAACTAGCAGAACTGGCAATAATTCTTGGATAAGCGTTGGTGAGCACCCTTTGGGTTGGGTCACTTAACCAATTACAGATCCGCCTAATAGTCGTATTGCCTAGCCCATATCTGACTAGTTTGTTTGCAAGAAGGTCATGGGGGACTTTGATGAAAGCCTTATTAAAATCAAGATATGCTACATCCAAAGCATTCCCTGCATCTACCAAGCTTGTAACTCTATCGAAAAAAGAGATAAGATTAGTCTGACATGATTTGTTTTTGAGAAACCCATGTTGACATTTAGTAATTACAGCATTCCTTTCTAAGTGATTGCAGACTGTCTCCTTGATCTGCTCCAGAATCTTTCCTGGTATTGATGTCAGGCTGACTGGACAGTAATTGTTTGTGTCCCCCCCCCCCTTTTCTTGAAGATAGGGACATTATTTGCCCTCCTCCAGTCTGCTGGGACTTCTTCTGTTCATCTTCATCCTGGAAAGAAATGACTAGTGGAGTGCCGCACAGTTCAGTCCTGGGCCTAGTACTATTCAACATCTTTATTAATGACTTGGGAAAAAGTAACTTTTGAACCATAATTGAAGAATTAAAGTTACCCGGAAGTCTAGTCGCCATATCAAAGCCCCGTCCGCCATTATCAGAAAAGGTCGGAAGTCGTTGGATGTCATCTCTGCCCTTCGCTTGGAGCTGTCCCTCACTGGCTGGGTGCAATCAGGTGGTTTGCATGCAGCCATCTGATTGCAACCAGCCAATGAGGAGAAAACACGGCCACCATTACCCTATTTAAAGGAGAGTGTGTGGCTTGTCTCTGCACTCGATGTGGGAACGTGGAGGGAGAAGGGAGGCAGGGAGGCTTGGCGGCTAGGCTTTGGAAGGGAAGGCTTGGCTTGCTTGGCTGTGGAAAGCCGCCCCAATGGGAGTTCGCCTCTCTCTTCAGGACGAAGCCTTGAGGGAGCCAAGGGCCGGACAGCATCGGCTGCCGGGCCGGATCGGCCCGCGGGCCGTAGGTTGCCCACCCCTGGGCTAGACGGACTAGCATGATACACTTTTTCTGATTAAATAAATAGCTAACTTATCCAGACAAAGTTGGTGTACTCTGGCCACATAATGAGAAGACAGGAAAGCTTAGAGAAGTCAATGATGCTGGGGAAAATGGAAGGAAAAAGGAAGAGGGGCTGACCAAGGTCAGATGGATGGATGGCATCCTTGAAGTGACTGGCTTGACTCTGAAGGAGCTGGGGGAGGTGACGGCCGACAGGGAGCTCTGGCGTGGGCTGGTCCATGAGGTCACAAAGAGTTGGAAGTGACTGAACTAACAAATAACAACAACATATCCAGACAGCCACTTGTACATCACTAAAAAGGATTAAAAAGATGCTATTTTGTAAAAAAACAAACAAACCACACACACCAAAAAACAACCCGCCCTCAACCCCCCCCCCCCCCCAAACAAACCCAAAAATTGCACATGTTGCCTAGATGCAAATTTAGGGGGGAAATCCTCTAAATTTGTTACAATATCTTCCAACATAGAAGTGAATATTATGACTAGGTGTTCTATGTATCTGCTTAGTTTGTTAATAAGCACCTTCTTTATTGTAAGAGCTGTTCAATAGTGGGATGAGCTGCCTTGGAGGGAGATGGGTATTTCAAAACAGAGGTTGAATCGGCAACTTTTAGGAGTGGGCAGCAGGGACTGAGTCAGAGGACTCTTGCAATCCCTTCCAGTTCTAAGACCCTATGCTTGTATGAACTTCAGAAACCTTTTGCTGTTTTCTTTTCTAAGTTTCTTTATCCCTAAACCAGATTCAGGTTAGACAGCGCTTCAAACAGAGGAGAACTGTCTTTGTAAAATAGGACACATGGCCAATACTTCCCCAAACTCTTGTGTTTACAAAGAAACAGAACACAGGTTCTCTTTCCATTGAACAATTTGGGACATCCTGTTTAATCCACAACAAAGCATCAACACCTCTGTATTTTCTGCTCACGTTATCTACTGGTTAAGTGAGATTATTCCAGCTGGTGTCTAGGTTTTTACATTTTAAAACTTTATTATGGTCCTGATTTACTTGTGACCATATTTTTTGGCCATACTACTAGTCCATAATACATTCCTCAAGTCGGATGGCAAAAAGAGAAGACTAGGTTATCTGTTTGCTGCTGCTGCTTTTTTTTTTGTAATGGCTTGTAATTCTAGATTGTGGTAGAGTATTTCAGGAAGAAAAAAAAACCCTCCCAGATCTAGTGAAGCTATTGAGCTGCTCCTTCTTAAGATGGGGAAAGGGGGTACGTCTCTGCATCTGGGGAAATTACAGAGGCTTTATTGCTTTGAGAAACCAAAGGATCCCTGTGACATGCTACTGTGGAAAAGGTCTGCCCAATGTGACCCACCAAGCTGCATTGAGCTCCCAGGCCATCTGCTATGGCTTTCCAGGTGCTTGACAATCCCTCCTATTTTCCCAGATTTTTTTTTACTAAAGTCAGTCATGCTGTTTATATTCACACCCTCAGAAGTACACAGCAAGAGAGATAACATGGCTCCTTATAGGGTATATAAACTGCTTTCACCATCTAAATGCAACAATGCAGAAGCCTTTGTGAATCTTTATCAACCAACCAGATTAAGCAATTTTACCTATGAAAGGATCAAATCTTTTTATAAGGTCAACATGCCTTAATTGCCTACTCAGATCCAAGTCATGCTAACGTGTTGCTAGGTCACAACAGGGGCACCCTACAACCAATACTGGCCCAAGCCCTCCTATGGCCTGAAGTGAATTAATATCTGGGTTCTCAAACCCAAGATTGAAGAAAGATCCCTTATGCTTCAACACATGGGTCCTGGTGATGGTGCATGAGTGATGTCACCAGTGGCAGGGGTGCTCACACTTTTTCAGCATGGGAGCTACTGATTAAAAAACCAAGTCCCAAAGATCACCTATCCAGAAATGTAAATCGTATAACTATTTTCTTTTTTATTTATTTATATTTATTATTCATTTTTATGTACCGCTCCTTCCAGCAGGCTCGGGCAGTTTACATAAAATGAAGTTATAAAACATCAACATTTCAATTTAATAACAACAATATAAAACAGAGCACAAAAATAAATCCAACCACCCCATTTCTCCCACACTGCCATATTACTACACATATTATCAGCCAGAAAGTAAGAAGAGAGGCTTTGAACTGCAAGGCCATTTAATACTCAGCAAGGTAAACAAAGGGGCATGCAAAAATATATCCAACCACCCCATTTCTCCCACATTTCCATATTCCCCAACATATATTTCTCAAGGAACAAAGCAAGCAGAGAGGCTTTGGAGCTAAAAGGCCATTTTAAACATTAAAAATAAACAAAGAGACATGCCACAGAACAATCAAGCACCCACCCCAAAGTTAAAAGACCGACCTTTGAGATGCGGTAAGGAAATGACCCCAAAGCGTCCTTCTTCTCCTCCTCCGTCGTTGCTCCTATTTCCACGCCGCCAGCATGCGTGCCGCCTCCAAGAGCTCACAAGAAGTCAGAGGGGCAGAATGGGCGCTTCTGCGCATGCGCGCGGTGCAAGCCATGCATCGCGTCATCCAGGCCCGCCCCCTTTGGTCTCCTACGACTCTGAGTGGCTGGAGAAGGATGGAGGGAGGAGGAGGAATCCAAAAGAGGGGGCCCATTATGCCTCTTGAACTCTGGAGCTTTTGGAGGAGCAGGGAACAGGGAGCAGGGAGGAGCAACGACGGAAGACTTCTTTGCAGCGTGCAGGGGCACGTGAAGAGGACCAACAGCAACAAACCTGGTCAGGGGCCTGAAGATCACCAGGATGAGGCGTGAAGATCACCCTGGTGATCCCGATCACCATTCTGAGCACCCCTGCCAGTGGCATATCCTGGTGAAGTTGTTAAGCATAAGGCATTGAGTATCAGCCATAATTGCACAGAAAATGTCAAACATAAAACATCAAGTCTAACAAATGAGGATATATATGCATACATACATTAATCCATGTGCCCTCACCCTAAGACTCCCCTTCCCAAACCTGAGAAGAAGGACCAGTCGCTGAGATCTAGAACACTTAGGTCCCTTCTACACTGTCCTAATATCCCAGGATCTGATCCCAGGTTATCTGTTTTGAAGTGGGTTATATGAGTCTCCACTGTCATATAATCTGGGACAAGAAGATAACCTGAGATCAGATCCTGAGACACAAGGATGGTGTAGAAGGGGCCTTAGACTCATCAATGCAGGTATGCTCTCTGAACAACCCATCTTACTTCCTTCCTTTCCTACATCACCTCACCTGCCTTTTATGGAAAGCAGAGTAAATGAACTATTCTCTCAACAGAACTAGCCAGGGCCCAAATATGGGTAGAAGTGAGCCAGGCATTGTGAGCGGTGATGGGTTGGAAGACGATACTTATTTATTGAATTTATAAGGGCTAGCCCAGTTCACTACTGCAGGAGCGTCATATCCTGTGGTATGTCCTTCACTTCACCTAATGGACAGGTCTAGGGTTGATCAAATGAAAACTGGGGAAGGCCACCATATCTTTAGTTATTGTTCAGAAGAAATTTCATTGGATGTTACTTGTTATCTGGTTGTATGGCTACTTCTATAGAACACAATGGCTATGCAATGGCTACTTCTATAGAATCATTAAAGGTACAGGCTCCAATTTTTAATCTGGCAAACCTAGACAGGCCCTAATTACCTTTTTGGGGGGTATTCCAGATGTGGGGTGAGAGAAGGAATCATCTAATTGGGTTGTTGTTCATCATCTAATTGATGAACTCTACAGATAATATCTAGGCTTACCAAGATCCTGTTCACACTACACAATTATAATAGGATCCCAATGATGTTGCCAATGGAGTCAAAGGGAATAATAATGTAATGTGAAATGGCTCCATGTCTTGGTTTCCAAGAATCCAGACCCGAAGCTATGGCCCATCACAGCTAAACTCTGTCATAGAGCCTTCTGACCCACACCTATTGCCATTCTTCAATAGTGCCAGATGATAAAAGCTTGGAGTTGGTGTTGATATGTGTCCCACTGCCATTTTAGATGGGGGATATTAGGGTACACCTAAACCAATTCCCCAGAAGGAGAAAAGGGGTTGCTAGAAATCAATTTGTTCTTAAGAAGGAACCTATGTGGTGCTGGTGGATGGGCAGGGCTGGCTCAAAATATTTTGCACAACTCTACAATGAAGAAGAAGATAACACTTTCCTCTCATTCCATGTAGAAAAGCTAGCTGAAATGTCAGCTTCTCTTTCTTCAACAGGAAGTAAGTGGTGAGTAACATTCTCACTTGAAATAGCAAGGTAACTGAAGGAGTGTAGGATAGACCATATGATACACAGTTGTCTTTTTCTGCATCTTGCCAGCAACTACTTCACCATTCCTCATGGCAGGCCCAGTTCTGTGAAGGGACTTGTTTCCACACCAGATCCATGACAATTGTCCACCCAAGTGTTATAGGAAACATGTGTTGGGATCGTTGGTTTAATTGGATCTTGTTTGTCATGGTGTGAAAGAGATTTTGAGAGATAGTGATGTTGACCAATACAAGTCCCTTCCATCATGGATTAGAAGGAACTTGAATCCAATGTTTGGTTCCAGTTTGGTTCCAGTACCCCTTTTAAGATCTCTGGATACTCAAGTCTTGTTACATAAAATGGCGTTCTAAAATGCTACCCTGCATATAAAATGGCAAAATCATTTTTTGGAAATTGTGTGTGTGGATATTTTCAACCCATGGATGGTTGAACCCATTGCTACAGAATCCATGAATATGGAGTGCCAGCTGCCCTCCACATTGGCTCTGTATTCTCCAACATTTCTGAATGCTGTTGTTTTCCTCAGAAATCATGCCATTTTGTGGGAGAGACCTCTCTGCCCACCTTGGGATGAGTCAATATGTCTCAGACATGACTGTACCATCTACCGAGATGCTCCCATTGCAGAAACCCACAAGACCCCCACTTGGATCATAACCAGAGAAATATTTGCCATGACTCTGCTCTGGTCAATTTTTGCCATTCCGTCGTTAGAGGGTGGAGGGAGGAGAGGAGACAGGGAGGAGGGAACAAAAGATGTCTTTGTGGTATGGGGAGAGAGGAAAAAAGCGAAAGCATCACCAAATGCCCAGAAGCCATGTTTGTAACAAGAGAACTATTCTCTCGGATTCTTAAAAAACAACTCGGGAGCAAAAAGAGCCTGGCTGAATTAACCCTTCACAGAGGCAACGCAATGGCACAGAGGAGAAAGGCGCCATAGTCCTAGACTTTTCACATTTTAATGATTGAAAATGTTTATTTCAGAATGAGGAACGGCAGTGTTGGCTGGTCTCGCCAAGGCTGACCTCAAGTTTAAAGAAGAAGAAGCTCTATTAGGGAAAGTCTTAAAGCCAGTTCACATGACCTCTGAAGATGTTGGCTCCTGTGTTTTTGTGAGGCTGAAGTCCAGACATCCATTGTTTCTAGTCATTGGATGACCTGAGGATTTCAGCATAAGTTAATTGTGGGTAGAAGCTATAAACCTTCTAGACATGAACTGAGGTAGGCCAGGGATTGGAAAAACTTACATTTAGGAAAGTTACTTCTCAGATCAGTAGTTCTCAACCTGTGGGTCTCCAGGTGTTTTGCTCTACAACTCCCAGAAATCCCAGCCAGTTTACCAGCTGTTAGGATTTCTGGGAGTTGAAAGCCAAAACATCTGGCGACCCACAGGTTGAGAACTACTGCATTTGATTATAGCTGCCTGACTGGCAGCTGTTGCCACTAGCCAGGGTCTAGTTTAGGGATTTTCGAAGCTGTAATTCAACAAGTAACATTCTGGGCTCTGGTTAGATCTACCTTGACTGAAATATCTGAAGCCAACATCTGGCTGCATCGGTTGAGGGATGGTCCAAGTTGTAGAGCAATGTGCCTGGAAGACATCTGGGTGGAGACGGCCATGTTACATTGTATGATCATTGCTACTAAAATCTAGGTTCTCCTCTGAATATTAGAAACAGCCCTGTTTGGACCAACAGGTGAGGTTTCTGTCAAGGATTATGGGTTAGGTTTTGCAAAGTATAAAACACAAACCTAATCTAGCAGAGTAAAACAAAATGCAGCAGCTTCAGCTTAGCCCAGAAATAATGTGGTCATTGAGAAAAACTCCATACCAAAAAGTCAACTTACTTTATTGTAAGTAAAATAAAATATCCATACAGGAGAGTCACAAATAAAACTCCACACAGGAGAGCCATAAAAGGAAACCCCAAAGGTAGCCACAAAAAGAAGCCACAAAGGGAAGGATACAAAATGGAAAGGAGTATTTAAGGACATAACAATTAGACCCCCACCTTTCCTCAGGAATCTAATTGTTGAGCACCTCTGCTGTAAGTTGTTACAACCAAAATTAACATTACTGAGAACACTTAAAGGTACAAATATAATTTTGTAACATAAAACTTTCAACAGTTTCCATACACATAAAGCAAGGCTAATCTAAGCAATCTTTTGTTCTGTGGGATTTAGGTAAGTTCCAGCATTTCATAAAGAAATAGCAACTTAGTTCTTCACTCTTGCTACTTAAGGTTCCCTTGTAATGTATGTGGGAGAGAAATCATACAATCCTAAGGAATGAAAACATCTGAAGATGCTTTCAAAGTCCCTACTGAACTTTATTCTTGCCCTGAAACCAGAAGGAATGCCTCCATGGTCTGGAGCAATGAAAAGAGCCAGGAAGAAAGACTGAAGACATGTGATAGATCTGAGTATTTTTACCACTAGGAGGGAAGCAGGCCAAACCAAACTCTCTGCGTTTTAATGTTTACAGGAAGTTGAACTACCAAGGCATTATTTCCCAGGTAGCAGTGCTGCTCCTGGAAATAGCCTGGCTTGTATCAAGAGGGCCATGAAGATAGGCAGTAACCAGAATAGAGATGTCTCCTCCCAACCCTCGGGAGCACCCCAGGGTCAGCTGTCTCCATGTCTCCAATGCCCTTAAAGTAAGAACACTGAATGCCGGTGGATGTTCCGGGGACACGTGGGTTGAGGGGGGTGACAGGCAGATGCTGAGTGCGTACTGATGACGTCTTTGCTTTCGTAAATCAAAGATCACATGGGGATGTGAGTGTGTGTGCATGTATGTGTGTGTTTCAGCAGAACTTTGAAAACAACTGAAGAGATCATGTGGAAGCACAAATTCATGGACCTTCCCCACCCCATTTCCCCCACCCATCCTCTTGATCCGCTTTTTCTTTTCTCTGTGTCAATAACCACAAATATGGACACTTTCAGCTCTAATAGAGGCACTGCAGGGCTCTCAGTGGAGGAAGATTTGAAACGGCATGTGGAGAAAGGAACCATCCAATGTCTTTCCTGAACTCTGCAAACTAAAATATATGCACTGAAGTAGGAAAGTTGCCTTTGCTGATGGTTCCTATCCTATGATGTCATGGATATCTCATTACTGGTCTTCTGCCTCTCTGTGTTGAACCTGTCTCATGCAATTGATGGGAAAGCTATCAATACCTGCAAATTGCACCACGTTTCCATCATTCTCTGGCCCGATGGCCCATTCCTCTTCTGTGCTGGCATGCCAGCTCCGAAGTGATATCAGACAGAATCATCCTTTTCCTTTCCTACTCTCCTTTGGTGTTATCCAGACATTAATGAACTGAGTTGAAATGTTATGCATGTATTTTTTTTATTAACCTTAGCTGGAATTGCAAGATTGCTTTCAAAACAATTACACTCTGTAACAAAATTTCTAAATTAATTATGTTTCTGTCTTGAAAGTATTATTTCCTGTTTAATTGTGTGGTACTTACTTTGAAAGTACTGTTGTTGCTATAGTCCAGAAACTTTTTTTTGAGGTTGCCATTTTTAACCTTTCTTATGCCATTTTAAACCTTTTATGCAGATTGCAAAAACAAAGGATACATGTGGATTTAAGACCACAAGTGTTTGCAGTTTAATCAAGTTTTTCCCATGTTTTTTTATGATAGAACCAATTAGGAAATGATATTAATAACCCAGAAACAAAAAATCGTGTTACATAGTGTTATTTTTTAAACGAAATTATGGAGCAGCAGATCTGTGAGAGAACAGAATTAGAATGCTAAGTGGAATGACTTTAAGATTACACAATTGTGCAATTGTCAAGAGGTGTGATAGCAAAAGTGTTCATCCCAGTATGTTGCCACCATCTGTGATCATGCGACCACTGTGAGATAGTGACTTTGTGTGATAAAGTCCTAAATCTTTTTAAATTTGACCTGAAATATCTCCACTCACAATGGAATCTTTCCAGTTCTCTTAGCCTCAGAAAGATGATCTACAAAGCAAAATCCAATCCTCCAAGTTTTGATGCCCTTTCTTTTGTAAAATGTATCTTAAATGCCTCATCACACTATAGCATGGATCCACTTTTAATCCAGTTTCTGCCTCCTGCTGAATTCTAGGGTTTGTAGTTTAGTGAGGCCCAGGACCTGCCTGGCTGAGCAGTTTAAAAAGCCCTCCTCTAAACTATAAGCCCCAGAATTCTGAAGGAGTCAGAAACCAGATTTAAAGTGGATCTATGCCAGACCTGGGCATCTTACAGCCCACGGGCCAAATGCACCCCGTCGGGTGATGTGATCCGGCCTGCGGCTTTCTTCCTGAAGAGAGGGAGGCAAACTTCCACTGGGGCGGCTACAAAGCAACGTGATGCTTTGTGTCCATATGGGCATAAAGGAAGGGAGGGAGCAGAGTGCTTTCTCCTGTCCCTCGCTGCGGCTCCGGAAGAACTTCTGCAGGAAGCCCCGCTTCCCTGAGGGTCTCCTGCTCGATGCCGCCTGTGACTCACATGGTGGAATCCCCCTCCGCCGCCGCCATCGCCGGAGAGTTAGTTCTCCCGGCTCGATCCTTGCCTGCTGGAGCCAGGCGGCAGTGGAGCGGGACTGCCTCAGCCTCCTTCCCAAGGAAACCCTCCGCTAGGCAGGCTCCCTCCCTCCCTCGCTCTCTCGCCTCTGGACTTCGGGTGCTGCTCCCCCATTTCCAGCATTTAATATGTTGATATTAAAGATGTGTAATATATAGCAGGGCTGCCCAAATGGCGGCCCGGGGGGGGCGTACACGGCCCCCCAGCCTGTTGGACACGGCCCCCGCTATGCCCCCGACCGCCATTAAAAAATTTTTTTTAAAAAATATATCTACAATTTTTTTTAAAAAAAAGGTGGCCGAGGGGGGAGGGGGAGGCGGGGCAGGGAGGAGGAAGTGAGCCAGCTCCTCCTCCCTGCACCGCCCCCTCCGTCCCTCTCTCTGCGCCGCCGATGAGAGAAGGACAAGGGGTGGTACAAGGAGGAGGAAGAGAGCTAGCTCCACCTCCCTGCACCGCCCTCTTCTTACCGCCCTCTTCTTCCCTCTCTCGCTGGCGCCGATGCCTTAGAAGGGAGGGGGGTCCCCCGCGGCGCCTCTCTCCCTTCCAAGGCATCACGGCAGCGGATGAAGCCAGCGCCGGCTTCCGCGGCTGCCGCGATGCCTTCGGGAGAGGGGTCCCCGCGCGCCTCCCTTCCAAGGCATCACGGCAGCGGATGAAGCCAGCACCGGCTTCCGCGGCTGCCGCGATGCCTTGGAAGGGAGGGTCCCCACGACGCCTCCCTCCCTTCCAAGGCATCACGGCAGCGGATGAAGCCAGCACCGGCTTCCGCGGCTGCCACGGCTGCGAAACCGCCAGCTTCATCTGCGGCCAGGATGCCTTGGAAGGGAGGGGGGTGCCCCGTGGCTCCTCCCTCTCTCCCAAAGCATCCCGGCAGCCGGGGGCAGGACCGAGGGCGGGGCCGGGGCGGGGCCGGGGCCGGGCGGCCCCCCAGGTTATCAGTGACCTGGATTCTGGCCCTTGGCCGGTAAGAAGTTGGACAGCACTGATATATAGTAAATAAACAAATAAATAAATAAATAATGTAGATTAGAATGTAGTTCAGCCTTTCGGTGCAGCCCTCCATAATATTTTTTGGCTCTCGTGTGGCCGCTTGGAAAAAATAATTGCCCACCTCTGATCTATGCTCTAGTACAGGCCTGGGCAAACTTCGGCCCTCCAGCCAGTAGGCTGTTAGTAATTGTGGGAGTTGTAGTCCAAAACACCTGGAGGGCTGAAGTTTGCCCAGGCCTGCTCTAGTATGATGATGTCCTAGGTCTTAGGAGCCCCAGGTCTTCCAGGACTGTGTCAAAGGAAACAAATGACAGGCATTCACATAAATCTATATGTAGAACTTGTTGCAGCATGCAAATAATCAGTTAATGTCTGTCAACTGTAAAATAAGATGCCTAAAGCGGATTGGTCAAGTAATGCCCGGGGAGCAAGCTGAGCCTGGGACTTTTGGTTACTGTTACATTTTTGTTCAGGCTTGAGCTACGCAAGAGCAGAGAGAAGAAGAGAGAGCAGAGAGAGAGAGAGAGACAGACAGACAGACAGAATTTGGAGTGTACTCGTGCTTTATGAGCTTCTGAACGAGTTTATCCACATAGACAAAAGAAAATTTTAAAATCTCCCATAAAAGGACATTATGTGAGTTAATGCAATGGATCACATTGTACATATATGTTGTTCTGAATTAAGAAGAATAAACTACTTGTTCTTTACTGTTCACCTGCGTGGCATATTTTCTTTCTCTGGCAAGGCAGTGTGTGAGCTGATCAAATGTGAACTAAACGTGATTTATTTTACGTTACGCCACAGAATTATAGTAAGGATGTCAGATCGAAATGGCAGAGGACTGTTCTACCTTTAATGACTGAGGAGAAGAGGGATTTTCAGCAGATGTTGCTTGTCTTATAATAAGCAGAACATGCTAAAATTCTCTTTTCTACACAACCACTTAAGGTACATGAGCTCTCTCGAGTTTTCAATGTGCAAATGCAAAGACCTACATAATACAAAGACGCTTGATAAGCTGTGTAACAGAAATAAAGGCGCCAAAGCTTTTATGTCTAAAAATTGCCAGGATGCAAATATAAATCAAATTAACCAGTCAGAGATTGAGAAACTATTATGTTCTCAATCTCTGCAGCTGCAGGAGAAGCTCCGATCCTTCCCTTGGGAATCCAGCTGCACAAATTTACAGGGCCTCTTCTCTGAAATTGGGATTCTAGCCTGAAGATAACACAGGTGGAAAGCATGGTGACAACCTCCAGAGTTCTCAGAGCACCCGACACGCAGTGTCGCAGCCTGCACCAGCTCATCGACTGAGACGCTGGTAGACTCCAGATCCCTCAGAGCATTCAGGAACCTCTCGGGTTCCATAAGTCTCTTTGGGCGAACAAAACCGTTCGGCGCCCCCATGCATGGGGAGGCGGTTGCTCAACCCGGATACTTAGAGCACAGTGGTCCGACCATGGAACCTCGATTACCGAGGCTAGGTCCCACTTGAACCCCTGCACTGAACACCAGGTCGAGGGTGTGCCAGCCGAGTGCGTGGGTCCCGAGTTACATAAGGAGAGCCCAATGTCGCCATGGTCGAAATTGGGTCCGCGGCTGCAGATGGAATGGGGGGTGCGTCGGCGTGGACATTGAAGTCACCCAGGACAATGAGTCTGGGAAACCTCAATGCCCACTCCGACACAGTCTCCAGCAGCCGCGCCTGGCTCTCTGCTGCCGGTGCGCTAGGCGCACGGTACACCAGCAGAATCGCCAGGCTCTCCGGGACTCCCACACTAGGCCGACACTCTCCAATCCTGGGGTGACAAGCGCTGGGGTCGCTCTAATTGGTAAGCCATCACGGGAGAGTATTGCCACCCCACCCCCCCGTCCCTCCTTCCTATTCTGGTGCGTGGCAACGTAATCAGGGGGAACCACTTTATGGAGGCAGATGGAATCGCTCTCTTACACAATTGTTTTGAAAGTATTATTTCCTGTTTAATTGTGTGGTACTTACTTTGAAAGTACTGTTGTTGCTATAGTCCAGAAACTTTTTTTTGAGGTTGCAATTTTTAACCTTTCTTGTGCCATTTTAAACCTTTTGTGCAGACTGCAAAAACAAAGGATACATGTGGATGTAAGACCACAAGTGTTTCCAGTTTAATCAAGTTTTTCCCATGTTTTTTTATGATAGAACCAATTAGGAAATGATATTAATAACCCAGAAACAAAAAATCATGTTACATAGTGTTATTTTTTAAAAGAAATTATGGAGCAGCAGATCTGTGAGAGAACAGAATTAGAATGCTAAGTGGAATGACCTTAAGATTACACAATTGTGCAAATGTCAAGAGGTGTGATAGCAAAGGTGATCATCCCAGTATGTTGCCACCATCTGTGATCATGTGACCACTGTGAGATAGTGGCTTTGTGTGATAAAGTCCTAAATCTTTTTAAATTTGACCTGAAATATCTCCACTCACAATGGAATCTTTCCAGTTCTCTTAGCCTCAGAAAGATGATCTACAAAGCAAAAATCAATCCTCAAGTTTTGATGCCCTTTCTTTTTTGTAAAATGTATCATAAATGCCTCATCACACTATAGCATGGATCCACTTTTAATCCAGTTTCTGCCTCCTGCTGAATTCTAGGGTTTGTAGTTTAGTGAGGCCCAGGACCTGCCTGGCTGAGCAGTTTAAAAAGCCCTCCTCTAAACTATAAGCCCCAGAATTCTGAAGGAGTCAGAAACCAGATTTAAAGTGGATCTATGCCAGACCTGGGCATCTTACGGCCCACGGGCCAAATGCGCCCCGTCGGGTGATGCGATCCGGCCCGCGGCTTTCTTCCTGAAGAGAGGGAGGCAAACTTCCACTGGGGCGGCTACAAAGCAACGTGATGCTTTGTGTCCGTATGGGAATAAAGGAAGGGAGGGAGCAGAGTGCTTTCTCCTGTCCCTCGCTGCGGCTCCGGAAGAACTTCTGCAGGAAGCCCCGCTTCCCTGAGGGTCTCCTGCTCGATGCCGCCTGTGACTCACATGGTGGAATCCCCCTCCGCCGCCGCCATCGCCGGAGAGTTAGTTCTCCCGGCTCGATCCTCGCCTGCTGGAGCCATGCGGCGGTGGAGCAGGACTGCCTCAGCCTCCTTCCCAAGGAAACCCTCCGCTAGGCAGGCTCCCTCCCTCCCTCGCTCTCTCGCCTCTGGACTTCGGGTGCTGCTCCCCCATTTCCAGCATTTAATATGTTGATATTAAAGATGTGTAATATATAGTAAATAAATAAATAAATAATGTAGATTAGAATGTAGTTCAGCCTTTCGGTGCAGCCCTCCATAATATTTTTTGGCTCTCGTGTGGCCGCTTGGAAAAAATTGCCCACCTCTGATCTATGCTCTAGTACAGGCCTGGGCAAACTTCGGCCCTCCAGCCAGTAGGCTGTTAGTAATTGTGGGAGTTGTAGTCCAAAACACCTGGAGGGCTGAAGTTTGCCCAGGCCTGCTCTAGTATGATGATGTCCTAGGTCTTAGGAGCCCCAGGTCTTCCAGGACTGTGTCAAAGGAAACAAATGACAGGCATTCACATAAATCTATATGTAGAACTTGTTGCAGCATGCAAATAATCAGTTAATGTCTTTCAACTGTAAAATAAGATGCCTAAAGCTGATTGGTCAAGTAATGCCCGGGGAGCAAGCTGAGCCTGGGACTTTTTGGTTACTGTTACATTTTTGTTCAGGCTTGAGCTACGCAAGAGCAGAGAGAAGAAGAGAGAAGCAGAGAGAGAGAGAGAGAGAGAGAGAGAGAGAGAGAATTTGGAGTGTACTCGTGCTTTATGAGCTTCTGAACGAGTTTATCCACATAGACAAAAGAAAATTTTAAAATCTCCCATAAAAGGACATTATGTGAGTTAATGCAATGGATCACATTGTACATATATGTTGTTCTGAATTAAGAAGAATAAACTACTTGTTCTTTACTGTTCACCTGCGTGGCATATTTTCTTTCTCTGGCAAGGCAGTGTGTGAGCTGATCAAATGTGAACTAAACGTGATTTATTTTACGTTACGCCACAGAATTATAGTAAGGATGTCAGATCGAAATGGCAGAGGACTGCTCTACCTTTAATGACTGAGGAGAAGAGGGATTTTCAGCAGATGTTGCTTGTCTTATAATAAGCAGAACATGCTAAAATTCTCTTTTCTACACAACCACTTAAGGTACATGAGCTCTCTCGAGTTTTCAATGTGCAATGCAAAGACCTACATAATACAAAGACGCTTGATAAGCTGTGTAACAGATATAAAGGCGCCAAAGCTTTTATGTCTAAAAATTGCCAGGATGCAAATATAAATCAAATTAACCAGTCAGAGATTGAGAAACTATTGCGTTCTCATTCTCTGCAGCTGCAGGAGAAGCTCCGATCCTTCCCTTGGGAATCCAGCTGCACAAATTTACAGGGCCTCTTCTCTGAAATTGGGATTCTAGCCTGAAGATAACACAGGTGGAAAGCATGGTGACAACCTCCAGAGTTCTCAGAGCACCCGACACGCAGTGTCATGAATGGTCAGGTCTCTTTGCACTTTGCATGAATTAACAGGGCCAGTTTGTGCTAATGCAATGTGATGCTTCTGTGCCGCAATGACTGGCAAGGCAGCTGGCCTTAGAATCACTCCCTGAACTTGGAAAGTTACATTTCAAAAATAATTTCTGACGGTTAAGAGTTATCAGCCTTTAAAAAGAGTTACTATTATACTTGAAATTTCACTTTTAGCTTTTCTATTTCTCAAAAGTAACTATAATTTTAAAAATCTGAATGCGACAATCCCACTCACTTCATTCACTGCCCTATTTCTTTATCCCTTTCAACATAATTTGGATATTATAGTATGGTGTGCCATGTTTGACTGCACTTTGTGTCTAAAGAAAACATTGGCTCAGGCAGGATTAGGTATAATGGGGTACTCCAGATGTTTTAGACTCTGCCTTCCAAAAAGGACCTGACAGCAGGGGTTGTAGTTCAGAACATCTGGAGACATCACACAGGACATCCAGATTGAGTTTCTAATTATTTTCTACATATTTTACTTATCCGACCAAGGGCAAGATGGGTGAATATTATTCTTGAAGTGATTGACTTGACCTTGAAGAAGCTGGGGGTTCCCACGGCCAACAGGGAGCTCTGGTGTGGGCTGGTCCATTAGGTCATGTGGTGTTCCAGCCTAGCAGTGTGATGCCCCAGCCTACTGGTCAGAGACAGGCACCAGTGGTGCCAGTGAATCAGGGCCTGGATGGGGAGGATGAATGGCCAGATGTGGACATGCCTGCAACTTTGGCCAGATGTGGACATGCCTGCGGATTTGTCTTGGGATAATGACTGGCTACATGGGTATTGGCCTGAGGAATGGGTTAATGAAGATTCTATGGAAGTTAGTTTTGAGACAGCCAGCGAGAACTCCTGTAACCTTGACTCTCACGGGAATTTGACTCCCTTGCCAGCTGAGCTCCCGGGAAACAGGGAGGAAGAGCTTTCTCAGCAAGATATGAGTCCACCTGGCCCTGCTAACGAGCTGTTGGATTTTGATAGAAGGGCCAGTACCAGATCCTCGAGAAGAGAGATTGGAATTTGCGACGTGGGATTCAGTGGTCCCACAGAAAATAGATTCCTTTAAGACAGTGCTGTCCAACTTCTGCCGACCCAAGGGCCAGACTTCTGGTGAGTGATCACCTGGGGGCTGAGTGGCCATGCCCCCGGGCACGCCCCCAGCCACGCCCCCGGCCACGTGGCTCCACCCCCTCTCCCAAAGCATCACAATAGCCTTGGAAGCGGGCGATTTCGCCCACTTCCGAGGCTGTTGTGACGTTTTGGGAGAGAAGGAGGAGCCACGGGGAGCCTTCCGCTCCGCCCCTCACCCAAAGCATCACAACAGCTGTTGTGACACTTTGGGGAGAGGGCGCGTCGCGAGGAAGCTTCTGCAGCTCCGCCCCCTCGCCCGCAGGCCTGGATGGCTCGCGGGGGAAGCTAGCGCCCAGTTTTCGCTTCCCCCGCGAGCCATCCAGGCTTGCGGGAGGGTTTTTCCCCCGGCTCTCGTGTCCCTCTGGTCAGAGGGACGCGAGCGGGGCGAAAATCCTCCGCAGGCCTCCCTGGAAGGCCTGCCCCTCGCTCTCCCTCCCGCCCTTCCCGGCGCCGCCGGTGTCCCAATCGCCGCAGTGCCGGGGAAGGAGAAGGAGGGAGGGAGGATTCCTCCTCCTTCCCCGGCGCCACGGCGATCGGGACCCCAGCGGCACCGGGAAGGAGGAGGAGGAGGAAGGGAGGATTCCTCCTCCCCCCCCCTCCCCCTGCCGCTGCGAACCAGATCGCAGCTGCGGGGCGGAGAGAGGGACGAAGGGGGCAAGGCAAGGAGGAGGAGGGAGCTGGCCCTTCCTTCTCCCTGCCCCGCCTCCTCCTCCTCCCGCCCGTCACTGCGATCTCGCAGCGGCGGCGCGGAGAGAGGGACAGAGAGGGCGGTGCAGGGAGGAGGAGCTGGCTCCCTTCCTCCTCCCTGCACCGCTCTCTTCTTCCCTCTCTCACTGGCGCCGATGCGATCCTCAGTTTGCATCGGCGCCAGTGAGAGTGGGAAAGAAGAGGGCGGTGCAGGGAGGAGGAGCTGGCTCACTTCCTCCTCCTGCCCCCCCCCCCCCGCCGCCATTAAAAAAAAATTAGAAATTTTTTTAAACAAATAAAAAATGGCGGCCGGGGGCATAGCGGGGGCCGTGTCCAACAGGCTGGGGGGATGTGTATGGCCCCCGGGCCGCCAGTTGGACAGCCCTGCTTTAAGAGACTGGTCCGGGAAAGAGATCTTTAGAACTGAAGCTACGTTTGGCTTGGATTGTTCATGCTTAAGTTCTCCGTTTCAAATAGGCTGCAGGAGTGGTTTGCCCTGCTGAGGTACGTTCCAGTTTGATCGTTGCCACGGTTTTGTTTGGACTCTAAGTTCCTGTTTCGGCCGCCAGAGCGGCCTGCCTTCGTTTTGGATTGTTTTCCTTGGGATTAACTGCAGGTTAAGAACTTTACCAGTTTTTCCTTCGGACTTATTTTTACATTTAAATTCTTCTATTCTTTGGACTCTTTTTATTCTAAATAAAAGTATTCTTACCGAGCTGCTTGTGTGTGTGATCTAGGGGGTACATTCTGGGTCTGAGGTGCAACAGGTCATGAGGTCACAAAGAGTCGGAAACAATTGAATGAATAAAAACAACAATTTGTAAGTCAACCTATTCAACTTGCCACTGACTGCTAATATGCCTCCAAGTACAGTCTTTCAAATCCACCCAGCTACCTGAGATACATTCTGCTCTACCAGAAATGTTAATTTATTCTTCCACATTAATTTCACATTAATATTTTTAGACTTCATTAACATGCTCTGACATTTCGATTAATATGAGAGGCTGTCCTTTATGCTTTCTTGCCATCTGAGGTAAGTGTAGAGGTGGCAGTCACATGAAGGATGCCCTTCTTAAGTGCTTTTCAGGCAGTTTCACTTTCTCATTGACTTCCTTTTCAAAGGCAGAAATATTTTGTTCATCCAGTGAGCATTCTCTTAACATATCTTCCTTCATTTTTTTGAGTGCTGCTTTTGACTTTTATATTTACTGTATGTCCTCATAATGTAAAGTGTGTTTTCAATTGTGAGTTGATGTGATACATTGAGGCATAGAAAGGAAGGATGCACACAACAGAAATAAAAGATACATGTGGATGTAAGATCACATAGATGCAAAGCATTGCTCTACAACTGAATTACATACCACCTACTAATTAGGTATATCTACAAATTTGTTCAGAAGAGATTTTCCTTTGATCTTCAACCGTGGGTCTATCTGTTATCGTAGATGGGCAGCAACGGCCCTCCAGATGTTTTAGCCTACAACTGCCATCACCAAAACCCAATTGTGACCATTGGTGAGGGATTATAGGGCAGTTGTACACAAGCACCATAATGCAGTTTGAAGTCGGCTAGAGGGTTGGGTGTCCACAAAATGCACACATTAAAACAAAAGCAGTGTCTTAAAAAAAACTTTCTGGAAATTCTGGAACAAACTACAAAATATGCTGCAGCTGATCAGAATATATCCTATGCAGGGTTCAAATTTGAAACCTAAAAACATGAAGCACTCATCAGTATAGGGCTAGCACTGACACAACCTGGAAACACAGCTGGTGAGTAGGTAAACCAATACCCTCTAGAGAAGAAATCATTGTTCTCATGGGAAACACTTGTTTTCTGCCCCTTTGTCTGTTTTTCCTGTGCCCAGCCATGATCTAGTGTTGATCCCAAATGGACAAGGAGATTCACATCAGTGCATCTTATCGGAATAGGTAAGGAAAAAGAAAACATTCCCCGTTTCAAAGCGATCTGCAGACAGAGTATATTCGTGGCTACTACCCCAGCCTGGAACCAGCCCTCAGACAATCTATAGGTGTTCTGCAGCAAAACTGGTTCCTTTAAATCGGTGGGTCCCAACCTATGGTCCATGGACCACCAGTGGTCCCCAAGAACTAAAATATGTTCCGCTGCCTCACCGTTGCAACACCGTTGCAACGAGAGTGACTGGTCTTGCAAAATCCTCTTATAGTTCCGAGGCAATGGAGATGCCGGGAGGGTAGAGGCTGACTACCCACGAAAGGCGCAGCAACAAGCCTCCTGAATGCTCCTCCCCCCCCCCTGAGTGGAGCTGTTCCATGTTCCGCTGCCTCACCGTTGCTACACCGTTGCAACGAGAGTGACTGGTCTTGCAAAACCCTCATAGAGTGCCGAGGCAATGGAGATGCCGGGAGGGTAGAGGCTGACTACCCACAAAAGGCACAACAACAAGCCTCCTGAATGCTCCTCCTCCTCCTCTTTTCCCCTGAGTGGAGCTGTTCCATGTGATGCTTGGAAGCAGGGGTGCCATGGTGTCTTCATTTTTAGGTCTGTTCCTGGGGTTATTTGAGGTGCCGATTCAGAAAATTGCACATCAGCTCTAGATTATTAAATATGGTTTTCTGTGGATGAACAGATGGCGACTACTGGATGGCATATGTTCTGTATCAGAAACTAGAGCTGATGAGGTCTAGCCAAGGCAATTTTCTGAATCAGCACCCCAAATAACCAAACCAAATCTAAAGTTGACCAAAACGGATTCATAACCCTTTTGGTACTAATGTTGGAGAGTGGTCCCTGGTCAAAGTGGTTCCTGGTCAAAAAAAAGGTTGAAAACCACTGCTTTAAATCCACTTCCTAACTTAGTTTAATTGACTGTGTTTAACCGCCCAATGAGTTGATAGTAAAAAATATCTGGCAGGTCGTAGTTGTTCACCTCGTGCAATAAAGAGAGGGTTTCATCCACAGTCTGCATCAAGGTTTTTTTACAATTAAAAAATTTGAGCTTCAGTTTGGCAGAATGGCTGCATTGGACAGTACAGCTATTTAATGGTTAATGGTCATTCTTCCTTTCTGCCATTTTTTTCCTAAAGTTTCTTCTTACTGCGTTATTCCGAGATAAATTTGTTCTAAATTCACAACAAAATTAGCTTTTTTAAGAATGTTATCACCTGCTTGAATACTTTCTTGGTCAAATATTTGGTATCTGCTATTGACAACCAGGATGAAGCCATATGTTATGCTTGCTTGTTTATAGTTGTCTCAAAGGAAACACAACAATATGACTGCAAGTAATTGATAGTTGGCATGCAATACTATTCAGTTTTGGAAAGCATGTGATAGATGTTATGCCATGATGCTATAGCTTTCTGAATTGAAAATTTATGACTTGTCATATTTGAAAGCAATCTAGGAAAAACTAACAAATCTGAAACACTCATATTTCAAATACTGAAATACGTTACTAACCCAAGTCTGAAAGTTGGCATTTAGGTTTCATCTTGGATTTTTTAAAAAACCTCCCTAATGAGGTTAGATCCGCCTCCTGACTTTCCGGAAGAAACTTAAATCCTGGTTATGGGCTCAAGCGTTCACTGAATAGTTGTTTTATTGGGAAGGCAAGATTTTATTGGACTGGACTTAGTCATGATAGCCATGTATAAATATGTGAGAGGAAGTAATAGGGAGGAGGGAGCAAGCTTGTTTTCTGCTGCCTTGGAGACTAGGACACGGAACAATGGCTTCAAACTACAAGAAAGGAGATTCCATCTGAACATTAGGAAGAACTTCCTGACTGTGAGAGCTGTTCAGCAGTGGAACTCTCTGCCCTGGAGCATGGTGGAAGCTCCTTCTTTGGAGGCTTTTAAACAGAGGCTAGATGGCCATCTGTCGGGGGTGCTTTGGATGCGATTTTCCTGCTTCTTGGCAGGGGGTTGGATTGGATGGCCCACAAGGTCTCTTCCAACTCTATGATTCTATGTTTCGAACAACGATTTTAATATGGCAATTTTAATCTGAAAAACTAGTTCTAATGTATATATTTTTAATTATTTTAATGTATATGGATGTATTTATTATGTGTATCATGCTTGGGATTGAATTGTTGCCTGTTTGAAAGCCGTTCTGAGTCCTTCCACGGGGGTAGAGAAGGACGGGGTATAAATGCCTGAAATAAATAAATAAATAAATAAATAAATAAATAAATAAATAAATGTAGAAAATATTCACTACAATTCTACTTTTTATTTAATCTGGTATTTAAATATTTTAGTGTCTTACCGTGGTTTCTTTGACACAGTTATTAAGTTATCAATTATTCTGAAATATTGGGAGAGCCTCCTGATGAACCTAATCAAATACTCAAGGAACCACCAGTGCTTGCTTAAAGCACATTAAGAAGACTATACATTCTTTATTTGACTTCCTTCCTTCCTTCCTTCCTTCCTTCCTTCCTTCCTTCCTTCCTTCCTTCCTTCCTTCCTTCCTTCCTTCCTTCCTTCCTTCCTTCCTTCCTTCCTTCCTGTCCCTCCTTCTTGCAATGCAGGACTTTACATTATACTTCTGTGCCATACTGAGCTAGCCACCCTCCAAACCTTCCATACACAATTAAATACTTCACTTTTCCGACAACCCTTGAACCATGTCTAGACTGGGTTGCTGTAAGTTTTTAAGGCTATATGGCCATGTTCCAGAAGCATTCTCTCCTGATGTTTCGCCTGCATCTATGGCAGGCATCTTCAGAGGTTGTGAGGTTTCGACTCTCTAAAAATAGGTATGAGGACCTTTAGATTCTTTACTAGCACTTTATACTTCTGAGATTGAATACTGTGGTTTTATCTACAGTAATTGCTGTATTTTATTGTTTTTACCAGAGGGTACTGTGAATTTATGATGTTGTATTGATTGTTTATTGTCTACTCATATGTTTTGTTTTGCATTTGCTGTATTTCGCATGTCACACCTTAAGTCCATCTGGGAGATGGTGGCAAGATATAAATAAAAGTGTATTATTATAACAATCCCAGATCCTCCTTAAGACAATTTCATATTTTATTTTTAAACAAACGTGGATTTTGGAAAGCATACATCTAAAGATGCAACATAAATGACACACCTGGATTCGCACACACGCACACACAGTCTGTCTGTAGGACTAGGACGTAAAGCAATGGGTTCAAACTGCAGGAAAAGAGATTTCACTTAAACACGAAGAAGAATATCCTGCCCCTGATCCATGATGTTCAGATTTAAGCAAGCTAAGAGAAACATGGTCATAGAGCTTTATACATAGTTGTATAAAGATGGTTACCACATTATTAGAAGGATATGTGGCTTTTAAAACTAGTTCATCTCACATAAACTGGACTCTACAGGCCAATGGATGCGCCACCACAGACATCAGAAGAGCTGCAAGGCTAAGAACAAGCCACGAAAGTAAAGACAAAAGATCCACCCAGAGGAAAAGTGTTCTTGCCATACCTCAAGGGAAACATTGACCGCATAGGGAAGCTGATCAGGAAACACAACCTATAAACTATCTTCAGACCCACGAAGAAAATCCAACAAATGCTATGTTCAGCTAAGTACAAGAGGGGACTTCTCACCTCTGCAGGAGCCTACAGTATACCATGCAGCTGTGGACAAGTCTACATAGAGATCACCAGACACAGGTTTGCCCAAACATGAATCAAGGAACATGAAAGGCACTGCAGACTAATTCAATCAGAGAAGTCAGCCATAGCAGAGCACCTGATGAACCAACCTGGACACCGCATATTATTTGAGAACACAGAAATGCCGGACCACTCTAACAACCACTATGTCAGGCTACACAGAGAAGCCATTGAAATCCACAAGCATGTGGACAATTTCAACAAAAAGGAAGAAACCATGAAAATGAACAAAATCTGGCTACCAGTATTTAATAAAGCTCTAAAACCATAACAGTAAACAAAGAACAGGGGAACTCCAGACCAGAAACAATCAGGGACAGCTAATCACCTCTCAACAAAGGATTCCCTCAGGCAGTAAGATGCCAGACATATTTATTATTTTATTTATTTAAAATATTTATATTCTGCCCTTCTCACCCTGAAGGGGACTCAGGATGGAGCACAGCATATATATGGCAAACATTCAATGCCGGGACAAGAATTCATTATATGCATACTGTATATAAACATTAAAAACCTTGAAACTGCGAGGCCATTAAATGTTAATCAAAGTGGCCAATTCAAACATTCACACCTACCTCACACAGACAAAAGTTTTTTCTCCCACCCTGAACATTCCACAGATATATAAACCCCATTTTCCTAATTTCCATCAGACCTCACAACCTCTGAGGATGCCTGCCATAGATCAGGCTAAACGTCAGGAGATAATGCTTCTGGAACATGATCATACAGCCTGAAAGACTTACAACAACCTAGTTTATCTCTATTGGCTGCTATTCAAATAATAAAAACAAGTGCTAAAGTCGCATACCTATTGGAAAGACCATTTTAGTTTTACCCTCATGGTATACTCTTTGCAGGAGCATTGTTCTCATCTCTCTCCTCCACATGCTGCAATGTGCCAGCTCCAAATAAAAGAATTTGGAAGAACTTTACTATGGTAGAAAATTCTGTTTCCTACAAAACAATATGCGAATTATTCACATCATAACTTCCCAATTACGACTAGTTTTTGAAAACTGTGCAGTTGTCAAAACGTTTCTCCTAGCAGGAAGTAAATGGCTAAAAACCACTCCTTGCTTCCTTCGAGGGGGAAATTAGCGAAGCGTTGCAGCCTTGTATAAGACATATGTGCAATTTGGTGTTGGCTGGAAGCGAGGCCTTGTATTCCAAGCAAAGGATGTCCCTTGGAATACAATACGTCCCTTAAAATAAGGAAGCGCACTGAAAATACAGAGCCACTTTAGGTAGAGTGACATTGCCACTGCCTCGCAGTCTCCCCACCTGCTCCATCTGCCTTTCCAAGGAAAAATAAGCACATTGGAGGGGGTCGGAGATGGCGTGGTCTTTTGGTGGCACTGGTAAAAGCAGAGGCCCGTCTCTTTACAAAGCCAGTGGAGAATGGAGCAGGAGAGCGGAGGGTAGCACAGCTCCGTACAGCTGCAAGGCCTCCTCCCAACAGGGCAGAGCGCCTGGAGAATGCTCTCTTTGTTTGTATCCTTTAAAGGGTAGGAGAAACACTTATGCATGGCAAATTAGCCCAAAAATGTATTTCTCTAAAACACCCGATTGTCTAGCCAGCTCTGCAGCTGCAGGGAAGTTCCAGAAAGAGAGAGAGCAAGTGAGAGAGGGAGATTGGTTTTTAGTGGTAGTGGGGGACAGTGGAGGGAAGGGAGAGGGCATGGGGGAGAAGGCAGGCTATGTGGAGGGAGAAGCATTCGGCATGTTAATATGCTGAGGAATAGGAATGAAAAGCCATAGACTGCCATGCCAATGAGACTATACAGTAGCAACATTTATAATTATCATTTAACATGTGGGTAGGAATAAACAAAACGAAACATAATGTTTGAATGCCTTCTGTATATATTGTACAGAAAGGTAGCTTAGGATCTAGTTAGCTCTGTCTTCTGTTCTTTAGCATTCAAAAGTTGACATTCTGCAAATTCTACATTCTTTGCACAGGGTTTTAATTATTATTATTATTAATGTTATTATTGGATACATAACAAGATTAATACACAGCAAACAAGAGCACTATGCTAGCGGTTGCATTTGATCACACGTCGGACACTTCCCAAGTGTCTAAGACTGTGTGATGTATTTATTTATTTATTATTCAAATTTATATACCGCTCCATTCCTTTAGGCTCAGGGTGGTTTACATAGATAAAAGCATAACAATTTCAATAAAACAATTTAACACTAGATAATTAAAACACTATAAAACTACTGAACAACTGTCCAGCTTGTCACAATACCAGAACACTAAAGATATAGGACAGTCAGTTGGGACCATTGATGTTAAATGCTTGTCAAAACAGCGTTGTTTTACAGGCTCTTCTAAATACCGATATTTCTGTAAGAGCCCGATTGCTACCCGGCAGAGTTCCACAGTGTCGGAGCTACAATAGAGAAAGCTCTTTGCCTCGTAGAGGATAGGTGGTAAGTTTTGACCGAGGGAACCATTAATAGGTTTTGATCTCCACACCGCAGTGATCTATGGGGAGAGACGGTCCCTCAAGTACACAGGCCCCAAACCATGTATGGCCTTAAAGGTTAATACCAACACTTTGAACACAATCCGGTACTCCACTGGGAGCCAGTGTAGCTGCTGCAGGATAGGTGTTATGTGGCATCTCGCCGGAGCCCCGGCGAGTAGACGTGCTGTAGCATTCTGCACAAGCTTGAGTTTCTGGATTGCGGACAGAGGAAGGCCAATGTAGAGGGCATTACAGTAGTCCAGTCTCGAGATGACCGTCGCCTGAATCACCGTATCAGTCAATAATGCATGCAGATCCAAGTAGGGTGGTCTTTTGCAGCTGACAGATGGTAATTTTGTCAGTGCCGATTGTTTTTAAGTGCAGACCAAGGTCTTTAGGCACTGCACCCAGTGTGCCGATCACCACTGGGACCACCTTTACTGGCTTGCGCCAGAGTCTTTGCAGTTTTATCTTTAAATCTGCATATCATGTAAGCTTTTCCAGTTGCTTCTCGTCAATCCTGCTGTTGCCTGGGATTGCAACATCAACTATCCATACTTGTTTTTTTCCAGGATTGTTTGGTCAGGAATATTGTACTCAAAACTCTGTCAGTCTGAATTCAAAAGTCCCAGAGTAGTTTGACGTGTTCATTTTCTGTAACTTTTTTCAGGTTTGTGATCCCACTAGTTCTTTGTCGCAGGCAGAAGGTATTTGTGGCACAATGTCCAATGGATCATCTAAGCAACTGCTACTGCTTCCTCCTCCTCCTCCTCCTCCTCCTCCTATTTACTTTTCTCCCATGGATGAGACTCAAAGTGGTGAACATTTAGTCTCTATTCTCAACTACAGCAGGCCCACAGAATCAATGGACACTTAATCAATCAGTGCTTAGGTAGATTCCAACAATATGGTGAATCTACTCTCTTTAGGGTAAATGAGTAGACACGAGTCTGAAAGTGATGCAAGTTTTACAGTAGGTCCTTGGTACGTATCTGCTGGGGTTTGGTTCCAAAAGGCTGTCTCTTATATAAAATGGCAATGCTTTTTGGATTTTTTTTTTAAAAAAAATCCAAGCTGTGGATGGTTGAATCGGCGCATATGGGGAACTAACTGTATATACAACCTCTGAGGATGCCTGCCAGCTGTGGGTGAAATGTCAGGAGAGAGTATTTATTTATTTCATTTCATTTCTAACCCGCCCTTCTCTACCCCCAAAGGGGGACTCAGGGCAGCTTACAAAAGGCAATAATTTAGTGCTGCATACAAAAACAGAGGAGTGGTGTGCTCCCTGTATGTCGCTCCAGTTAGTAACCTGGCTGCCGACTGCTGGACTAGTTGAAGTTTCCGAACAGTCTTCAAAGGCAGCCCGACGTAGAGTGTGTTGCAGTAATCTATTCAGGATGTAACCAGAGCGTGGACCACTGTGGCCAGATCAGACTTTCCAAGGTGCAGGCGCAGCTGGAGCACAAGCTTTAACTGTGCAAAAGCTCTCCCGGCCACCACCGAGACCTGGGGTTCCAGGCTCAGCGATGAGTCCAGGATCACTCCCAGACTGTGAACCTGCATCTTCAGGGGGAGTGTGACCCCATCCAACACAGGCTGAAACCCTATGCCCTGTTCGGCCTTTCGACTGACCAGGAGGACCTCTGTCTTGTCTGGATTCAATTTCAATTTGCTAGCTCTCATGCAGTCCGACACAGCAGCCAAGCACTGGTTCAAGGTCTGGACAGCCTCCTTGGTAACAGGTGGAAAGGAGTGACAGATTTGGACATCATCTGCATAAAGCTGCTCCGGGAACGTGGCCATACAGCCTGGAAAACTCACAACAATCCAGTGATTCTGGCTATGAAAGCCTTCGGCAACACATTGTATATACAATTAGTTGTCTCTTTAATATTTATCTGTTATCACTATTTGTTCCCTTTTTATTTCTTATAATTTCTTTATTATACTTTGTTATACCAATATTTCCTGAAATATCCCCCAATTTTGTTGGAGTAACACACTGAACTTTATATGTTAATATTGCATACCATTTCTTCCTACATCCAGACTTCTGTTGGAGGAAACTGTGATAATTTTCTAATTTTCCGCTATAAATACACAGGCAGCAATTAGCATATCCCCAACTATTCTGTGTAATTTCATTAAATTATCTGTAAAATGCACTTACAAATCAGACTGTTGGAATGTAATTTAGTAACATTAAGTATCCACATTTAACACACTTAAAAAAATGTTTTGAACTCCCATTGCATATGTGCATAGCAGGCATGGGCAAACCTTAGCCCTCCAGTGGCTGAGGCGGAAAAGGAAGGGGCCTGAGGCTGTTAGAAATTGTGGGAGTTGCAGTCCAAAACACCTGGAGGGGTAAAGTTTGCCCATGCCTGGTCCAAAGTGTAATTTTTATCTGTCAGTTATAGCTATACTGAAAGAAGCAATATTTAGATATTTGGTAATGTGTGTGTGTGTATATATTTGCATGTGCATACACATCTATATGATTGAAATGCTAGCATATTTGGTCCAAATCTAATTGCTAGTCCCAACTGGAATAGATCCATCAAGTAATTGGATTTATATAAATCTTCTAAGATAAATTACATGTTCCCAGTGAATGGGATGCTGCTATTGCGCTTCCAAGTTTCAGGTTAAAGCCATGGCAGAGCACTTTTGGATTAAGATTACTCTCTATTATTACAAATAACTATAATGTTGCAAAATAATGGATGTGTCTGGTTTCCTACTTCAAAGTACAATACAGTCTTGCATATCCAACATAAACTGGTCGCCAGAACGTTGGATAAGTGAAAATGTTGGATAATAAGGAGGGATTAAGGGAAAGCCTATTAAACGTCAAATTACGTTACGATTTTACAAATTAAGCACCAAAACATCATCTTTTACAACAAATCGACAAAAAAAGCAGTTCAATACATGCTAATGTTATGTAATTACTGTATTTACAAATTTAGCACCAAAACATCGCAATGTATTGAAACAGCTGTGGATCCAAGTGGGAGGTTGACTACATTGGATAATACAGAACGTTGGATGAGCAAAGATTGGATAAGCAAGACTCTAGTGTACTTGTTTCGATCTTTAAAACGCGTTATGGCTTCGAAACAGGTTAAATGAAAGATCACCTCTTCCCAAAAGCACTTGAAAAATCTCCCTAAACCTCAGACTTTTCTCCCTTTGACTTCAACAAATGACTATTTGGGAAAAGTAACTAATCAGAGTTTATTGCCTGAGATATACTTGCTATTGGATGGTCTTACTAGAAGTAATCACTTAATATTACCTTTTGATTTTCCCAGGACTGTACACTCTTCAATTTAAAATCTATTTCACATATGTTGTTGAAGGCTTTCATGGCCAGAATCACTGGATTACTGTGAGTTTTCCGAGCTGTAAGGCTATATTCCAGAAGCATTCTCTCCTGACGTTTCGCCCACACCTATGGCAGGCATTCTCAGAGCTTGTGAGGTATATTGGAAACTAATCAAGGGAGGTTTATATATCTGTGGAAGGTCAAGGGTGGGAGAAAGAACTCTTGTCTGTTGGCGGCAACTGTGAATGTTGCAATTAATCACCTTGATTAGAATTGCAAAGCCTTGCAGCTTCAAGGCCTGACTGAGTCCTGTTTGGGGGAATCCTTTGTTGGGAGGTGTTCGCTGGCCCTGATTGTTTCATTTCTGGAATTCTCCTGTTTTCAGAGTGTTGTTCTATTTCACATATTTCCTGCTTACATCTTAATGTTTAAGAGTCCCAATTGCCAATGTTATCATAAAGCATCCAGAGAATCTTATTACTGGGTGCCATGTAAATGTTATTAGTGCAAAAAAATTAATAAATACCATTAAAGTAATAAATATGCTCCTGATGAACAAGAGGAAGTCATTGGTTAAAGAATCGACAAAAAGCCGGTATTAGCTTCTGGTGAAAGCTCAATACCTAATGAAGCTGTGCAGGTCATTTAGAGGTCAGAAAGTACGGATGTTGATAGCCAAAACTAATTCCTATTCCTTCTCATGATCTCTAGCATTAGTTTAGGGAGGAGCACATGCATTACCCTTTAAGAGGACAAAATGGGCTGATGATTTCCATGAACTTTTAAATATGCTGATTTGTATTTTTGGATGCAAATCAAGAATGATAACGTTATAACTTAAAGAAGAATTATCTCCATTTCATCATTGTGATTTAACTTTAACTGCCATTCCATCTCCCATAGTTTGGTGAGGCACTAGAAGACTTCTCTGGTTGAGAGGATGCCCTTCTCTAAAACTACAAATCACAGAATTACATAGTATGTTAGCATGGTAATTAAAGTGTAACCATAATGATGTAGTTGCATGGTGTGAAAGGGCTCTGGGTGTTTGCTATTGATATCTCTCTTTTCTTCTACTTTGGCTTTTAGCCAGATTTGGAGCGGACCATTTTTCCAACAGAAGCTACAGTCAGTCCTTTGTATCCACGGATTCTGCATCCATGGATTCAACAATCCATATATATATATATGGATTCATCAACAATATATGGATTCAACTAGATAGATAGATGAATACACACACACACACACACACACACACACTATAGAGAGGGGGGAGTAAGGTTTCCCCTTGACATTAAGTCTAGTCGTATCAGACTCTGGGGGGAGGTGATCATCTCTTTTTCTGAGCCAAAGAGTCAATGTTGTCCGTAGACTCCTCCAAGGTCATGTGGCTGGCATGACTGCATGGAGCACCGTTACCTTCCCACCAGAGCGGTACCTATTGATCTACTCACATGTGCATGTTTTCGAACTGCTAGGTTGGCAGAAGCTGGGGCTAACAGTGGGAGCCCACCCCGCTCCCTGGATTCAAATCACCAACCTTTTGATCGGCAAGTTCAGCAGCTCAGTGGTTTAACCCACTGCACCACCAAGGACTCCAGAAAAGGAAACTTGATTTTGCCAGTTTATGTAAGGAGAACTATTTTACTGTGCCAAGTCATTAAAGGTAATCAAGACCATAGAATTATAAAGTTAGAGCAGGCCACAAAGTCCATCCAGTCTAATGCCCTACCATACAGGAATATACTTTAAAACACTCCCAACAAATAGACATCCAGCCTCTTTTTAAAAATCTGCGAAAAAGGATGTTCTACCACACTCCAAGGCAACAAGTTCCACTGCTGAACAGCTCTTATCATAAGCATAAGATGTCCTATTTACAAGAAGGGTGCTGTTCACAAAAAGCCCTTTATTCATGAAGAGTCATAAGAACATAAGAAGAGCCATGCTGAATCGGACCTCAGCCCATCTAGTCCAGCATTTTGTATCACACAGTGGCCCACCAGTTGTACACGGGGATCTCGAGCAGAAGGGAGGGCAAAACCCTGACCTGCTCCCGACCCCCCACAACCAGTACCCAGGGAAATCCTGCCTACCTCAACCAACTCCGAGGTGGCACTTGAATGTCCTTTTCAGTAACTACCGATACACTTGGTATCCATGAATCGGTCTAATCCTGCCTTGAAGTTGTTCAGGCTGACAGCTGTCACAACCTCTTCTGGAAGTGAGTTCCATAACCCAATGGCCCTCTGGGTGAAGAAATATTTCCCTTTATTAGTCCTAATTTTCCTACCTTGGAGCTTCAGGGAGTGCCCTCTAGTCCTAGTGTTTTGTGACAAAGAAAATAGTTTTTCTTTATTCACCTTTTCTATCCCATGCATGATTTTATACACTTCGATCAAGTCACCTCTTAAACGCCGTCTTTCAAAGCTGAAAAGACCAAGGCGTTGCAACCTGGTTTCATAAGGGAGCCGCTCCATCCCTTGGGTCATTCTTGTTGCCCTTTTCTATACCTTTTCCAGTTCCGTTATATCCTTCTTAAGGTGCGGAGACCAGAATTGTACACAGTCTCCAAATGTGGCCTTACCATCGATTTGTAGAGAGGTAATACAACATTTGCTGACCTATTTTCGATTCCCTTCCTGATCATGCCTAGCATAGAATTTGCTTTTTTCACTGCTGCAGCGCACTGGGTTGACATCTTCATTGAGCTGTCCACCAAAACCCCAAGATCCCTTTCCTGGTTTGTTTCGGAAAAGCTTTGACCCCATCAATTTGTAGGTGTAGTTGGGGTTCTTTGCCCCGATGTGCATGACTTTACACTTGTTTAGGTTAAAATGCATTTGCCACTTCGTTGCCCATTCACTCAATTTCAAGAGATCTTTCTGGAGCTCTTTACAATCAGTTTCATTTTTAACTACCCTGAACAATTTAGTGTCGTCTGCAAACTTTGCTACCTCAGAATTCACTCCTACATCCAGATCATTAATGAATAAATTAAAAAGTAACGGACCCAAAACTGAACCTTGGGGTACGCCACTTCTCACCTCTTTCCACCCAGAGAAATGTCCGTTTATTACCACCCTTTGTTTCCTACAGTTTAGCCAGGTTCCAATCCAGGACAAGACCTGTCCCCTGATTCCATGGCTGAAGAGCTTGTTTAGGAGCCTTTGGTGAGGGACTTTGTCAAAAGCCTTTTGAAAGTCAAGGTAAACCATATCAATTGGGTCCCCTTTATCTATGTGTTTATTTACACCCTCAAAGAATTCTAACAAGTTAGTAAGACATGATTTGCCTTTGCAGAAACCATGTTGATTTTCTTTCAGCAATGCCTGTTCTTCTATGTGCCTAGTAATTTTTTCTTTAATAATGGTTTCCATCACTTTGCCTGGAACTGAGGTTAAACTGACTGGTCTATAATTTCCTGGATCACCTCTGGATCCTTTCTTGAAGATCGGTGTTACATTTGCCTCCCTCCAGTCCTCGGGTACAGTGCCTGATCTTAGAGAAAGGTTATATATCTTAGCTAGAAGTTCAGCAATTTCACACTTGAGTTCCTTAAGAACTCTGGGGTGGATGCCGTCTGGACCTGGTGATTTGTTGACATTTAGTTTAGTAAGTCTTCTCCTATAAGTAGATATTTCTTTCTCTGCCCACCAACCCAACCTATATCTTTAGATGCCAGTTATCTCTCAAGGGCAGAAGTGGTCATAGCATGGCCCGTGGGCTCTACTTTGTGTCTCTCCCATCAGTACCTCCAGTTTCCCAGCCCATTAATTAAAACAATCTGCCATGGCCTATCAGGTACTGGTAAATGAGACAATAAGTCCCTGGGTTTGCCCACGGGATGCTTACACTGTTGACACAATCAGTCTGATTTGTGGAGAATCTGCATTTTAACACCACACAGAAAGCCTCCCAAATAAAAGTAGAGTCTTGCTTATCCAACATAAATGGGCCAGCAGAATGTTGGATAACATTGGATAAGCAAAAATATTGGATGATAAGGAGGGATTAAGAAAAAGCCAATTGAACATTAAATAACATTAAGCATCAAAACATCATGTTTGACAGCAAATCGACAGAAAAGCAGTTTAATACACAGTAAAGTTATGTAGTAATTACTGTATTTATTAATTTAGCACCAAAACATCACAATGTATTGAAACAGCTGCAGATCCTGGTGGTAGGCAGACTGCATTGGATAATACAGAACGTTGGATGAGCAAAGGTTGGGTAAGCGAGACTCTACTATATGTGGAAACATGTGAAAGTATCCTTGCAGCACATTCAAAGCCAACAGAGGACTCCATACTCCCCACTTCAAAAAATACCCATTGTTCTCTCCAGTGCTTCCCAAAATAGCAATAGGTTATGATACATCTCTTCCTGTTGCCATCTTGAGAGAGACTAGAGGAAAGGTACTAATGTTCCTATGAAAGGGGATGGAGAAACTGGTCCTAGCAGTAGGAAACAGTGTAGGTCCCTTATCTCATTGCAGAGCAGAACTACTCCAATGGCATGTGTGTGTGTGTATCTGTGCCAACAACTCAGATCTTCTGGGGTGGTCTGCAGGCCCTTGACCTGGCCTATTTCTTTGTGTGGCCTGTCCAGAAATCATTAGATTGCCTTCCAAAGAGGCATGGCATTGCAGACTAATATGGGAAATGTATGGAACAAACTTATGCACATACAAAATGTGATACAAACCAGACAACCTGGGCTGCCTGTCCCTACTGCACAAAATGAAAAATGGAATGGAATAGCCTGTTTTGCTGGAAGAGGACATGGTGAACTAATTGGAGGCCTGAACAAGAGCATTGTTGTTAGGACATGCGAATGCACTGAAATGCTTTGCTGCATCCATGCTTGGGGGGAAATTGGACTAGAAGCTTGAAAATTTTTGTGCAGGCCTGACCATTGGCTGGGGAATTTTGACAGGAAATTTTAGGTGCTGAAGTTCAAGTAACTTGCTGAAACTCCAGTTGCAAGTTCCTGTTATATTGACTCAAGTGTATATGTATTGGTATGCAAAGGAGTTACATTAACACAAAACACAGACTCATCCCATATATATCAATCAGATAATAACTGTCACTGAATGTGAGTCCTTTACCCACTAGAAATAGCCGTCAGTAAGCGTAGACTCTGAGGCATGAAAATATCATGGGAATAAAATCTTCAATGCCTACTGAAAACACACAACAAAAAAGTCTGTGTGGATTTCCAAAAATTTGAACACCACCATTAAAAGGTCTTGTCTTTGACATTTACTTAATTTTGTATAATAAGAGAAGAGAGAAAGCAGGGCTTCTAGAGCTTATGTGAAAATTTAGGCTTATATGTAAAAGGGGAATGCTTTTAAATTAAATTAATTCATCATAATTTTAGTTTTAGCAAGCTGAGGGGACATGAGCTTTATCTGTATATCAACAAAGATCCGCATAGTTAAAGCAATGGTATTCCCTGTAGTAAACTATGGATGTGAGAGCTGGACCATAAGGAAAGCTGAGCGAAGGAAGATAGACGCTTTTGAACTGTGGTGTTGGAGGAAAATTCTGAGAGTGCCTTGAACCACAAGAAGATCAAACCAGTTCATACTCCAGGAAATAATGCCTGACTGCTCACTGGAGGGAAGGATATTAGAGGCAAAGATGAAGTGCTTTGGCCACATAATGAGAAGACAGGAAAGCTTGGAGAAGATAATGATGCTGGGGAAAATGGAAGGAAAAAAGAAGAGGGGCTGACCAAGGGAAGATAGATGGATGATATCCTTGAAGTGACTGGCTTGACCTTGAAAGAGCTGGGGGTAGCCATGGCTGACAAAGAGCTCTGGTGTGGGCTGGCCCACAAGGTCACAAAGAGTTTGAAGTGACTGAACAAATAAACAACAACAACATCTGCTGAGTATGATGCAACTCCAGTTTTGTCTAATTCAAAGGATTAGATAGCAAGTAACGTAACAACTCCTTCCAAAACCCTGGAAAGCTCCTGCCTGTAGTTATAGATAACTAGCTGTACCCGGCACGCGTTGCTGTGCCCTATTTAGGAAATGTGAGAAAGTCTGAGTATGTAAGGGTTGGAATTGATGTTACTTATGGTCTTGGTGGGGTCATGACTGTGTCGTTGTGGGTTGTTCTGGTGGGTGGGATGTTGAAGTCCTGGGGAGTTGTTGGTGTGTGGTGTTGCTGGCGTTCTGCAGAGCTTGTGGATATACAATGTTTTTTGTCTTTCCGTCTGCTGTGTTGATGTAGAGGTTCTGTGGTTTTCCAACTCTGGAGCATGCTACTATGGTTACTCAGCCTCCCTGCATTTTGTGTGGGCCGATGTGTGCCAATGGGTTTCGCTGGCTGCCGCAGAGGATGCTGGAAAATGTAGTTTTTTTTGTATCATTGTTTTGGGGGCCTTCTAGGTTTTGGGGGGGGGAGTTTCTTTGCTAAAAACCTTCCTTGCCTGAAGCCTATTTTTGTTGGCAAGTTTGGTGTCTCTGCCTTGGAAGGTTTCTCTGTCTCTGTCAGTCATTTGATGACGGGTCCTCCTTTATATAATAGATATCTCCAAATTATGCTATCTTGCTAAACTTACTACCTACCACATCAGAAGATCTCAGCCCCAGATTATAACAGTCCTGCTTTTCCCCAAGACTGGGACTTGATGTGTCTTAAAGATTACAATTGAAAACATACAAAAAGTAACATTAAAACAAAATTACACTACGAACTATATCTATGGTTTCAAGCATCGACTGTTTGGGGGAAAAGTCCTTTTTTTTATAAAGGAGGTCATTTTGGAATGGCACTGCATATAATGATAGTGGAACATTCGTGGATGTAACAAGAAAGTGGAAGAAAAAGAAATGGCCTTGTGTATCTTTAAATGATTTTGCAAAGGAATGTCAATATGTCATTATTGATTCCAGAAGTACTGCTACAGGAAAAAATACCTTGCTAAAAGTTCTGCTCTTTAGTATGGACAGACAGTAACAGCGGATCATTTGAACACATTCTTCAAAAGCCCTCTTGCCATGGACAACTAATTTCAGCTTTCACTTTGGGTCCTTCTGTATTTCCCACAACTACCCATTATTCTACCTGGAAAAAATAATGAATGAAAATTAATCAAGAGGTGGGATACACAAACTAAGTCAACATATCACTTCATCATATTAGGAAATGAATCCACTTTAAATCCGGTTTCTGCCTCCTACAGAATTATGGGGTTGTAGTTTAGGGAGGCTGTTAAAGGCTCCTCCCTAAACTACAAACCCCAGACAGATAAGAAGAAAATGAGGAGGAGGCAGAAATTTATTTATTTATAAATTCGATTTAAAGTGGATTCATAAAATCAATAAAACATCAATAAACAGATGATGAAAGCTTTATAGTATGTAGGTAGACAGACAGGTGGGAAGATAAATCAAGACAGATAAGAAGAAAATGAGGAGGAGAGGTTATTCTGTTATTTAGACTAGAAGTACTTAAAACTATTTAAGTTCTTAAGCTAATAGAAGACAGAAGACAGTGTTTAGAACAAGAGAGCAGAGGATTGAGGTCTGAGGATAATTTCATATTTTATCACATTCAACTTTGGTCAAATAGGTTTGTAAAAACAAACCTCAAAACAACAAAACTAGTTTGTAAGAAATGGGGCCATGCCATAACTAGTGCCCTTTTTTAAAACCTCCTTAATGTCCTTTGGAGAAACAAAACAAAAAAGCAATTTCCCACACAGCCCTGAAACCCAAAACACACAAACTCATTCAAAGAGATTTTTGACAGTTGTCACTTTCATTCAGCCTCTCCACTATACATCCATCCATACGGAGATGTATTCTTCCTCCTTTTGCAACAGAGGGGTTTCCTCTTCATCTGAACAAAGAATCTGTTTTCTAATTCTGTTATTGACTGTTTGCGACACAGGGTGTTCAGTGGTTTCTATCAACTCTGGTGTTTTTATAACTCTCTGTAGCTAGAGAGGACTATTGTTTTTAAGACTGTTGACAAGGCTTAAGAAGGATATTGCCTCCTTTCTTACGCCACTTGCTCATCACCAATGGAGTCAACTTTGACTCTTTACTAGAAGTGAAAGTGAGGTACACACATACACTCACACAGCAAACAACAATGCCTCTTTCATATTACTTTCAGTTCGGTGAAACAAGCTAATCTAGGATCCTCTGCTAAATGCTGTTTTACCTGTAGAGGCAGTCCCCATGTTACAAGCAAGAAAGGGTCTGTAGGCTTGTTCTTAAGTTGAATATGTATTTTAATTGGAACAGATACATTTTAAAGTGTAACTTCCGTCTGTGATAATTGGATTTTGAAAAAAATGGCTTGTTGTGGAAACAAGGATTGGTTTAGGAAGGTTCAATTGAGACACCTTTTGCACATGATAACTCAGGAATTAATTTCCCTTCCTGGGGGTAGATTTCTCTCACTTCCTGTTGTCTCACCCCCATTCTTAACTATGGGTCATTTGGAAGTCAGATGTTTGTAATTTAGGGACTGCCTATACTTGCAATCTTCAAACATGCCAAATTCTCAATGCTTTTAAAAGTCTTAGCCAATTCTCCCTTCAAATATGTCTGTATTGCACAGGAAAGTTGGGAGGATAATGGGTGGTGACAGGAGAGACATAGTTTGAAGTCTCATTACAAAGACAGCCAAAAGACATAAAGTTTCCATTGCCTCCTGATAATGCTATGATCTCTCTGCTGGCACCAAGATGATGATGAGTGAATTGGCAGTAGAAGCCGTAAACAGCAAAATGTAACTGCCACAACCAATGTCCCAGACACAGCATCTGTGCTACATTGGCAAGGGTGTGTTGTGACACTTATTTATTTTGTATCAAAAGCATTATATAAATTAGTATAAAACTGATAAAAACAGAAGGAGCACAAGTGGCTAAATATCTTTTGACCAAGAACGGGCAACAGCGATCACATTGTCTGTAGCCTCAAACAATTCTTCCTTTGTACACAAGGCAGGACATTGCGGACAAGCATACAGATGCAGAGTTGTCTGTTCTGCTCCACAGTCGCACAAGGTAGAAGATTATTTTAGGTAGTGCCATTGTGACACAGTCAGGATATTTTGAGTGGTGCTTGAAACTCAATTGATTGGTGGTGTTTTTTGGGGGAGCTTGAAACTCAATTGATTGATTGGTGGTGATTTGGGGGGAGCTCTCTCTGTCAATGCACATAGCAGCCTCAGGCCCCTTCCTCCCCCCCCTCAGCCACTTAAACTGAGGAATTAAAGGATTGTGGAATTGTGGGAGTTGAAGTCCAAAACACCTGGAGGGCCCAAGTTTGCCCATGCATGATCTATAATATAGTATCTTCTCCATATGATGAATATTCCACCTCAAATTTTCTATAGGGGAGCTATTTATTTAAGATTGCCTGGCCTGGAAATGATATCTATAGAAATAAGTTATCAGTTCAGAGAGAAGAGCTTTCCTCTTTAATACGTGAAATGGATGACACAGACATTATTTTTACACAGGAGCATTTTCAAATGAATCGCTTCTCACATGAAACCTGGAGAGGTACAGCTGCCATGCAAGGACTGTCCCACCCGGCATAAATCCTTAAAGAGTACCAGTGAATTAAGACAAAGTGGGTGGGTCACCTTAGAGAAAACTACCCTCTTTTCTAGAATTTGCAGTGAAATTCAGATTGTAATCACAACTGCTTATGGCCTTCATCATAACAGTAATGTCTTTGGTGACTTTATGATGTGAACTCTTCATCTCAGTAGACTTCAGAAAGATGGTGGCGCCAAAATAAAAGCGGTGGCACCTGCGGATTCCAGTATTTGTCACTAAAGTGACAGATCAGCATCCAAAGGCACAGAATAAAGGGGCAGTGCAGCCCCGTCGCGCCTCTATCCCGGGCCATCCTCCCAGCTGCAACAGCATCCGCTTGAGGCCCAGACAACAATTCTTACCAAGTCCTTTGCACAGATTTCTCTCGCTCTCTCTTTTAATTCCCCTTTTTTCAAACATATCATTACAGCAGAAACAAAAATGGTGGGACAATAACGCCATTGATACAGCCTTCTCATCCCCCCCCCTCCTCCCTCCCTCTTTGGTGCGTGCCAGCACTCTTTCCACCCGCCCAGGGCTGGAACCAGTGCCAAGCAACCTCTGCTAATAAACAAGGGGAACCAGATAAACTGGGAAGACAATAGAGGGATTTGTTGCACTTAGAGATGGTGGGAACAATGTCAACGCTGGGCGCAGCTGCATGGAGCCCCCACATACTCGCAACCAACCCAGTATGATTTATGAAAGGTCAAGGTTTCTCATGTCTTAAAGGGTCCCTTCTTTACATCATTTATTAACCCTTCCACTACAATGGGCCCTTATTTTGTAGGGCGAGGGGTTTGGACATATAGCATTTCTTTTGAGGAACTGAGGAAGAGGAATATTGTGACTGAACTGAAGGTATTCTTCCATCTTTGCACTCTTGCGGTTGGCTGATACTATGGTAATTGATTTTACCCAATCCCACTAGTGATACCAGCAAGCCGATGAATAATAAACACTAATAAAGGAAAATGAACAGTTTTTGCCTTATAATAATAATAAAATAATAAAAATTTATTTGTATACTGCTTTATTTCCCCAAGGGGACTCAGGGCGGTTTCCAACATCGGGCAAAGCATCCAATTATCAACACAAAATCATACAAAACGACCATTATAACACATAAACATAATACTATTAAAACAATCACAAACATTTAAAAGCCAGTTCCAGTATTATTCCATCAGACAAGATTCAAAATACTAATGGTCAGAGTTTCAAAGTGTGCCTAGTGAGTTATGAGAGGGCTGGGCCAGAGCTAGTGCAATAAAGTAGCATAGGGCCAGGGAAGTGGATAAAGCACAGAGCAGAGCGGGTTCCTAGTTGATGGCCAGGATTGGGCCCGGGGCTAATCATTTTCAAAGGCCTGCTGGAACCACCAGGTTTTCAGGTCCCTGCAGAAGGAGGATAGTGACGGAGCTCATCTCATCTCTCTGGGGAGGGCGTTCCAAAGGCAGGGGGGGCATCATCGAGAAGGGTCTCTCTCTCATCTCCACCAACCATGCTTGGGACGGAGGTGGGAGCGAGAAGAGGGCCTCCCCAGCAGATCTTAGAGCCTGTTCCAGTTCATAGAGGGAGATGTGATTGCGGAGATAGATGGGGGCTGAACCATTTAGGGCTCTGTAGATCATAACCTGCACCTTGAATTGGACCCGGCAACTTATCGGCAGCCAGTAAAGCTGCTTTAGTAGGGCCGTTGTATATTCCCTATAATTAGCTCCAGTTAGAAGCCTGGCTGCCGACTTTAAATATACAAAACAACCCAAAAGTTAGGTAACCGCCAGAACTTGAAATGTCACTACTGGTAATGATTGCTTTTGAGAAGCACTTTGATTTGCTTAGTTCCAAGAGAACATTGTTTTATCAGGGGAGGGATAATTTTGTATTATGAGGGGAGGGTCCATTTCAATGTTTTATACTGCTTTTTATCAATGGCATTGAATTGTTGCCAACACTGTGAACCACCCTGAGCCCCCTTCGGGGTTGAGAAGGGCAGTATACAAATACCGCAAATAAATAAATAGAAAGTGAAAATACGGATAGGAGAGGAGCACAAAGAACAGTGGAATAATAAGGCAACACAATCCACATACTTAGCTAGTCAACTACACAGATTTGATGTCGGGTTTTTTTTAGTAGGGACTATGGTGAGCAACAACAACAAGGGTAGAAAAAGTGTATCACAAACTTCAAATGAAATTTGTACTGCAGTGATTTCAAAATGTCCTGACTAATGGAAACATCACACATGTTTTTAACTTGATGAATTGCTTTTATATGTATTTTATATGTATTTTAGATCTTATTTATTGTGTATGGTGTTTTTTAATAATATTTATTATATAACATTGAATTTTTGCTGTTAGCCATTCTGAGTCCCTCC
This sequence comes from Anolis apletophallus, assembly GCA_030556195.1. Taxonomy (NCBI): domain Eukaryota; kingdom Metazoa; phylum Chordata; class Lepidosauria; order Squamata; family Anolidae; genus Anolis; species Anolis apletophallus. Next base: position 100,554,504 of record JARBWK010000009.1, read on the forward strand.
ATGGAGGTAGAAAAGAGCAGGAAAAGTTCTAAATAAAATTAAAATAAATAAATAAATAATATCAACTGACAATGGCCATTTCATTCTCAATCAATTAAAAATCTGAAACAATCCTATGAATAGTAAAATAGAGGTGGTCATAAGGAAGCAAAGAGTGTTTACTGGTTAGAATACCCAATTGCTAGAACATATTATGCATTTTCACCTAAACTGAATTATTAGTTCCAAACATACTAGTCCAGGCATGGGCAAACTTGGGTCCTCCAGGTGTTCTGGATTTCAATTCTCACCATCCCCAACAGCCTTGGGCCCCTTTCTTTCCTCCCTCAGCCGCTTAATAACTCCCACAATTCCTAATGCCTCAGGCCTCAGTAGGAAAAGGGAAGGGCCTGAGGCTGTTAGGAATGGTGGGAATTGAAGTCCAAAACACTCATGCCTGGGGTAGACCCAATAATCACTAGGATGTATCCAAACGTTGGCTTCCTATTTAAGAATTGATTCTTTAGTTGTGACCCACTGCATTTAGATATCCGTCTCTCAGTCTGGGTGATCTGCAGATGGAAAGCTATTTGAAACCAATATGTCAACAAAAATCTTACTGATGACAAACATAAAGCTGCTGAAAATGAGAAAGACTAGGGACTGTATAATATACTGGACTCAAAAAATGTATTAAAACTGTAAGGCCAGGACACAAATCAGTGCATTCAAATTACTTTTTAAAAATTCCATCTAATCATTATGATGGATGTCTTGACAGCTTGATCATGTAATGAAGAGCTGTTTGAGAATGAAACAGACTTCTTCGGAGGGTGACACTTTTTCTTTCATTTGTGGTTTTTGAACAGAAATTGGACAGCTATTTTGCAATAAAGTGATTGACTGCTTAAATAAAAGGAAACAATTACCCTATTCACTTCAAAAGACTTTGAAGGCCATCCGAATAAAAACTTTTGCTTATCAGAAAAAGGACAGCAGAGGCAGGTCCAGCCTCGCTTCTCTTAGAACAGTGGTTCTCAATCTTCCTAATGCTGCAACCCCTTAATACAGTTCCTCATGTTGTAGTGATACCCAACCATAAAATTATTTTCGTTGCTACTTCATAACTGTAATTTTGCTACTGTTATGAATCGTAATGTAAGTATCTAATATACAGGATGTATTTTCATTCACCGGATCAAATTTGGCACAAATGTCCGATACGCCCAAATTTGAATACTGGTGGGGTTGGAGAGGGTTGATTTTGTCATTTGAGAGTTGTAGTTGCTGGGATTTATAGCAAACCTACAATCAAAGAGCATTCTGGACTCCAGCAACAATGGAATTGAACCAAACTTGGCACACAGAACAACAGAAAATACTGGAAGGGTTTGGTGGGCATTGACCTTGAGTTTAGGAGTTGTAGTTCATCTACATCCAGAGAACACTGTGAATTCAAACAATGATAGATCTTGACCAAACTTGACATGAATACTCAATATGCCCAAATGTGAACACTGGTACAGTTTGGGGAAAATAAACCTTGACATTTGGGAGTTGTAGTTGCTAGGATTTATAGTTCACCTACAATCAAAGGGCATTCTGAACCCCACCAGTGATAGAATAGGGCCAAACTTCCCACCCAAAACCTCCATGACCAAGAGAAAATACTGTTTTTTCTGATGGTCTTTGGCAACCCCCTGACACCACTTTGCGACACCCCCCCCCCCCAGGGGTTCCGGCTCCCAGATTGAGGAATGCTGTGTTAGCCTAATAATGGTATTCCCATAGTACAGATGGGCATTTGAAGACCCAATTGGTATTAAAATGTTTGTGTTGTCATGGTTTTGCTCCATACAACAACCTTTTTGGATAATACACAATAAAATGTATTGTTATATAATACACTAGCTGTACCCGGCACGCGTTGCTGTGGCCTATTTAGGAGATGCAAGAAAGTCTGAGTATGTAAGGGTTGGAATTGTTGTTAGTGAATTGGGTGTTTTATGTTTGTGACTCAGCTCTTTGCCTGCCCTCCTTGGCACCCTCCTTGGCAAACCCCATTGTTGCTGGATGGTCCTCTTATTAATGTGGAATTCCAAGCCACTGGAGATCTTTTGGGAAAGGAAGAAGAGCTCCCCTTGAATGGTGTTGATCTCCATCATGGTTTTCTGATTTGAAAGTGTTGGAGGAGGCTCTGGCTGACAGTTTGTTATGGGTCGGAATGTTCATGTTGGCTGGCCAGTACAGCAGTTATGCAAATCCGCTCTTATTGGCAGCCAATCATGTTGTCAGAATGTAGAGGCTGGCAGCCCCGGAGGATGCTGGGAAATGTAGTTTTATTTTTACTCGTTGTTTTGGGGGCCTTTTAGGTTTTGGGGGAAAGTTTCTTTGCTACAAACGTACCTTGCGTGAGGCCTATTTCTGTTGGCAAGTTTTGTGTTTCTGCATTGTAAGGTTTCTCTGTTTCAGGTAGTCTTCACATGACGACTGTTGCTTTATATATATAGATTCTGCACTCTCTAAGGAGAATGACGGAACAGACATAGGTCTCTGTTTGTCTAGTCATAGGGTTTGTCTAGTCATTGGGAAAAATAGACCTTGACATTTGGGAGTTGTAGTTGCTGGGATTTATAGTTCACTCACAATCAAAGATCATTCTGAACCCCACCAATGATAGAATTGGGCCAAACTTCCCACAGAGAACCCACATGACTAACAGAAAATACTGTGATCCCTTTGACATTTCCTCACGACCCCCTCAGGGGTCGCAACCCCCAGGTTGAGAAACGCTGTCTTAGAAGATATTTCCAAATCTTCAAGTAATCTCCCACGGTCGCCAACATTTTTGTAGGGGCCCTAGAGCAGATTTTTCTTTTTTTGGATGAACATAGCCAATTTTCCAGCCATATTAAACATTTTTTTAGGTATATTGATGATATACTATGTATCGTGGATGGCAACACTGACCTACGTAGCTTTCAGGCTTGGATGAATAATTGGCACCCTAACATTAACTTCACTTTCCAAAACAGCCACCAGGAGGTCAATTTTCTTGATCTCACTGTCTTCCGCCATAATAATCGCATTAAGGTCAGAAATTATTCCAAACCCACTAACACTAATTCTCTTTTACATTACTCTTCTTTTCATCCCCATCACCTAAAAAACAACGTACCTTTTTCCACTCTACTAAGACTAAAAAGGAATTCTTCCTTCCCTCACCATTTTTCCCAAGATGCCAATCTTTTTATCAATAATTTGAAAGAAAGAGGTTACCCAGACAGGGTACTTAATACTGCCCTCACTAGGGTCAATAACATACCCAGAGATCAACTGTTAATATCCAGACCCAAATCCCCTCCCTCCAAGATTGTGTGGCCTCTAACATTATCTCCTCATTCCAACCAAATCAAAAAGATAGTCACCAATCTTTGGCCTTTGGTGAGCTCTATTCCAGGCTTGGAAAATCCACCACTCATTGCTTATAAACGAACTCAAAATCTCAGAGACATATTAGTGCACACTAAAGATGACAGCTTTGATAACCGTCCCCCTCCCATTCCCCTTCCCTTTGGCGCAAAGAAATGTGGTAAATGCAGTATTTGTAGACACATCTCCCCCATAACAGAAATTCAAAACCCCCACAATAAAAAATATATATAAAATTCACACCTGGGCGACCTGCAATTCTAAGAACATCATATATTGTATAATCTGTGGTTGTTGTGGAGACCTTTATATTGGTTTATCAACTAGAGAATTAAGAAATAGGATTTGTGAACACAGGTCACGTTTCCATACTGGGTATGACAATTCAGTGTTATACATGCATTTCAAAACTTGCAACAGTAGGTATGATAACTTTACTGTGACTGTCCTTGAAAAAATCCATCCACAACCCCACTCTGACATTAAAAGGGTCCTACTACGTCTTGAAAATAAATGGATAATCAATCTAAATAGCGAGACCCCCCAGGGGCTCAACGACAAATTATCCGTCAGTGAACTATTAGTGTAGCTTTAACACCATCATTGTAGTTAGAACACCTGTGTCTATTGCTATTTAAGCGCCATTATTCTGAGCCTCTGTGCTTCTAGCCCAGTATCTACGGATACTGCTTCCACCTGCGGTGCTCCTGTTGTTCCCAGCTCTGGTATGTACCTGCCTGTCTCTCTTGTATTATATTGCTGTTATGTATTTTCCCAATGACCCTGGCTGTCCCCTTTTCCTGGCAGCGATTCTTGTAATTACTAAGTTTATGTTATATCTGTATTGTAATTGACTCACATTGCTGTAACTCTAGTGACCAAACACGAGACGCTCGCAAGATTTCGGCATCTAGGCCACACCCCCGGCCCTGAGGAAGCCCCTACGGGGGTGAAACGAAGCCGCGCGGGACCCTTGTTCGTCGGCCCCATGACGCCCTCCCCTCTGAACTTGCACCATCCGTGAGACCACTCTTGCATCTATTATTTGGATATATTTACTTTGGGGGAAGGCGTCCGGGACTGTGCCTGAGCCTTTTCCATTACTCTCTCACCGGAGCCTGGGCGTCTTGGCTTACTTCCATGTGAGCCCTTTCACCGCTTTGTTAAAATGATGAATGCGATACTCCAATGTTGATGATTGTATAATTCATGTATATCTTGGATATTATAAAATAGTTTGTGTATTTACTAGAGCAGTTTCTATTATTGCCTGTAATACCTATATTTTGCATTGACTTGCATTGCTCAGCTTTTATGCTGCTTTTCCTACTGCATATTGTTTATGTGGAACAGCCTGCTTCTTTTTGACTGAATCAATGGATCACTCAACCCAATCCTATCATTCTGAATTTCAGGATAAAATGGGGGTTAAAAAGATTTTTTGACTTATGAAGAAAAACAGCTGATTTAGAATTTGTAAAAATGTCTTTCTTTACAGTTATCACTATTATTTATAACTCCCAAAATTCCCCAGCCAGCATGGCCATTTGCCATTGGCTGTGCGTGTGAGGGACTTAGAGGGATTATACTAACAGGGGCGGCACTCGGGGAGCATACTACTCCTCTGTTGTGCCAGCTCCACTGGCTGCCAGTTTGCTACTGGGCGCAATTCAAAGTGCTGGCTTTAGCCTATAAAGCCCTAAATGGTTCTGGCCCAACCTACCTGTCTGAATGCGTCTCCTCCTATGAACCAACTAGGACTTTAAGATCGTCTGGGGAGGCCCTGCTCTCGATCCCGCCTGCACCACAGAGCCTTCTCAGTGGTGGCCACTCAGCTATGGAACGCCCTTCCCAAGGACATTAGATCGGCCCCCTTGCTTTTAACATTCCGGGAAAAGTCAAGACCTGGCTGTTTGAGCAAGCGTTTGGAAATCTTTAAAGCAGTGTAACAGACATAGGAATATGGAACGATTGGATGATGACATTGGACATTGGAGACTGAAATGATTGTTTTATTGACCTTATTATGATTGTATATTATATGTTAATGTTTTAAAAATGTTTTATGATGTTGGGCATTGAATTTTGCCTCAGTGAACGGCATTGAGTCGCCTGTGGGCTGAGAAAGGCGATATACAAATATAGTAAAAAAAATAAATCCCAAAATATAACTTTTCTAAATTCCAGATTCATTTTACCTACCATTACCAATCTTCATAGGCAAGGAATACTTTTACCATTTTCTTCCTCTGAAATATAGTTACAGTATATGGTATTAGTTGGTGGTCTTCCATCCAAGTACTAACATGGAAATCTACAAATGCCTCTACCAATCCTTGGCAGTAAAAATGCATTAACAACACCATAACTATCAGCTGTCTTTTCATGCTCTATCACTGGCATGGGCAAGCTTTGGCCCTCTAGGTGTTTTGGACGTCAACTCCACAATTCCCAACAGCCATTAGGTTGTTAGGAATTGTGGGAGTTGAAGTCTGAAGCACCGGGAGGGCCAAAGTTTGCCCATGCCTGCTCTATCTGATCTCCTACCTTAGACCAGTGTTTCCCAACCAGTGTGCCGTGGCACACTAGTGTGCCATGAGTGATCATCAGGTGTGGCGTAGGAAATTGGAACCTCCAATTCCCTTTCTTCCCCCTCCTGCTGAACACTTTTTCTTCTCCACTCGGGCTCCCTTCTTCCCAGCCTCGCTCTGCTCGCTTTGCCTCACTTTGCTCATGCTGCCGCTTCTGCGAGAGGGGGGAGGGAGGAATACGTGACCCGTGCAGGGGCTACTGCGCAGACTCGCCCCACGTATTCCTCCCTCCCCTTCGCAGTGCTCTCTGGATATAGGTGAACTACAACTCCAAAACTCAAGGTGAATGCCCACCAGACTCTTACAGTATTTTCTCTTGGTTATGGTAGTTCTGTGTGGGAAGTTTGATTCCATTCCATCATTGGTGGAGTTCAGAATGCTCTTTGATTACAGGTGAACTATAACTCCCAGCTGTTGAGCAAGACCTTTGTGTGTGTCTTTCTGCCATTCTTGCCAGGATATCTATGTTGTGTTCATCGAAACAGGTCCAGGTTTCACACTGAGTGTATAATTACATTTAAAAACATATTAACTATATGTATTAATGTGTTAGAGCAGACCTGGGCAATTGCCAGCCTTCCAGGTGTTTTGGACTTCAACTCCCAGAAATCCTAGCCAGTTTACCAGCTGCTAGGATTTCTGGGATTTGAAGTCCAAAACACATGGAGGGCCGGCAATTGCCCAGGTCTGGTGTTAGAGTGTCATTTTGTGTCATTTTGGTTGGTGGTGTGCCCCAAGATTTTGTAAATGTAAAAAATGTGCCCCGGCTCAAAAAAGGTTGAAAAACACTGCCTTAGACAATAGGCTCATACAAGGGGATTTCCTTCCATCAAGAAAAGGCTATCTGTTCAAAAACCAAAGTTTACCAACCCCCCCCCCCCAAAACCTAACATGTGCGGGTGACCACCTGGCATCATATAATAACCCTGCTCAAGGAATTGTAATTGACTAGTATATTTGATTGTAGGCCAGTTTAAAGGTTCTGTTACTAGTACATGAAGCCTTAAAACAATGTGGTACCTGATTACTTTAGAGACCAAAACTCTTCTATATGATCAGTTTTATTCCTCAGATTCTCTGGAGGCATCCTACTGTGCGAGCTACATGTTCCCAAAGACGGTTGTGCAATGATTCATAGGTAGCATATCAAAGCAAAATGCCCATGGCGACTTGGGATTCTGGAGATTGTAGTCCAAAAACATTGTAAAGATTGTATTTCATCATTCCCTATGATTTCATTAGCCTCGTACACCACTCTGCCATCTTCACATTATGAATGTTTTATACGTATTTATAAATAAATAATATATAAATAGTAAAGGGCAAACAGATAATAACATGGGTGCGGATAGCCAGCTCCTGGTGGAGAGTGTTTAAAAAAAGAAGACATTTCTCCTTGGTTGGGTGCCAGCTTACACCTCATTGCCAGGAGAACTGTTTTTGCCCTTGTTTTGGAATCTCAGCCTCAGGCCCTGCACTCTCTCTCATGTCAGCATACACACATTCTCTTGAGAGCTGATCGGGGCTTGAATGACACCCCAGATGACTCTTTGCTATTAATTCTTGAAAACAGAAAGAACTCCTTGTTCTCCCATTCTTATTCCCTGGGAGGAATTACAGGGAGCAAGGCAGCAGACTAAAAAGTTCTTGGCTTAACCCTTCCCCTGTCTTCCTGGTTTGTGGTATACAACAAAGGAGCCAAAAAGCAGAAGAGCTGCAAGAACTATCCTATCACCTCTTGACTTTTGTCCAAAAGAACCACTCCTCTTTGCCAAAACATGGTTCCTATGGGATTCCTTCTACCTAGTTCCACACTTATAAGCTAGCTAAACCAGCCTGGGAAAATCCAGCCTAGCATCACCCCAATATGATGTAATATAATACAGTTCCCATCTAGCTGTCTTTCCACAGTCTGCATAAACTGTAGCCTAGTGGGTGTGAGGGAGCCAGCATGGTGTGGTGGTTTTGAGCAATGGACTACAACTCTGGAGATCAGGGTTGGAATCTCTGCTCAGCCATGGAAAACCACTGAGTGACCTTGGGCCTGTCATACTCCCATAGTCTCAAAGGAAGTCAAAGGCAAATCCCATATGAGTAAATGATGTCAAGAAGACCTTGTGATGTTAACTTTAAGGTTGCCATCAATTCCACTGGAACGGCCACTTTGTCCGAATGCTCAATCACCTTCTCCCAAAGCAGCTACTCTACTCGGAACTCAGGAACTGGAAATTGAATGTTGGCGAACAGGAAAAGAGATTCAAAGATGGGCTCAAATCAATCTTAAAAACTGTGGCATAGACACTGAGAACTGGGAAGCCCTGGCCCTTGAGCGCTCTAGCTGGAGGTCAGCTGTGACCAGCAGTGCTGTATAATTTGAAGAGGCATGAATGAAGGGTGAAAGAAAGAAACATGCCAAGAGGAAGGTGCATCAAGCCAACCCCGACCAGGACCGCCTTCCACCTGGAAATCAATGCCCTCACTGCAGGAGAACATGCAGGTCAAGAATAGGGCTCCACAGCCAGGTATCCACTGCCAAGACACATCACTTGGAGAAACATCATCTTCGAACTATGAGGGATTTCCTAAGTAAGTAAAGTAAGTAAGGTTGCCAAAACTTGATGATACATAACATCAACAAGTAAATGTGGAATGATGGAACTGCAGCCCATGCATCTGTGACTAAGGCTTAGTTAAATTCTGTTGAAAGTCCCTTGTGACACAAGAAATACTTTGTTCTTTATTCGTTCAGCCACTTCCGACTTTTCGTGACCTCCTGGACCAGCCCACACCAGAGCTCCCTGTTGGCCGTGGTCACCCCAGCTCCTTCAAGGTCAAGCCAGTCACTTCAAGGATACCATCCATCCATCTTGTCCTTGGTCGGCCCCTCTTCCTTTTTCCTCCCATTTTCCCCAGCATCATTATTTTCTCCAAGCTTTCCTGACTTCTCATTATGTGGCCAAAGTACTTAATCTTTGCCTTTAATATCCTTACCTGCTCCTCCTAAATTATTTTTTAAAACCTAAAACGAAATCTATTATTCCCTTTTACTAGGACTTTGTAAATTATAATGCAGTCCCAATCATATGTTGACAACTTGAAGATTTGTGATTTCATCCAAGAAATTTTAGCTTCTCCACCAATGGAAACCACAGCTATTCAATGGGTAGTTAATTACTATTACCAATGTGCCTTAAAGGCCAAGCTCCTGGTGGCTAAGGGTCTCTGTAAGCTGGTCCTCAGGCAATTGCCACAATGACAGCCTTTGAGGCTGCATTTGAACTCTTCTTGTTCTGATAGTCTTTATCTGCCAGCGAATACTTTCAGAAGCCAGGGTCATGTCTATGACAATATAAGGCAGAGAAAGGGTATGACTTAGATGTTTTTATCTGTTCTGATTACTCATAATGTTTTCTATATGTCTTCTTAGAAATCTATACTTCTTTAGCAAGATAGGAGTGGGATAAAAGCATGGAGCACGGGGTGAGATGCCACCTGTTTAAGGAACATAGCAAACAGGCTGTGCTTAATTTCCCCTTTGATCTCCTGAAGCGCAGTAGTTAAGCAGCCCAAGTGATTCCATTAGCAATGGTATAGATCAGGGCTGTCCAACTTCTACCGGACCTGTGGCCGGAATTCCAGTTACTGATGACCTGGGGGGCCGAAAACACTTTAAAACAATACAATAATTAAAATGAAGAACAATCTTAAAATATAAACTTATTATTAGTATTTCAATGGGAGGTGTGGACCTGCTTTTGGCTGATGAGATAGGATTGTTGTAGTAGTTGTTGTTGTGTGCTTTCAAGTCCTTTCAGACTTAGGTTGATCCTCAGCGAGGGCCAGGCAAATGACCTTGGAGGGCCGTATCTGGACCCCGGGCCTTAGTTTGGGGACCCCTGATATGCACCCTTGCCTAACTGCAAACACCTGTTAATCTGCTGTTTACCATCTCCTCTCCAACAACTTTAGTCAAACTTTAGAGATTTTAATGATTTACTAAGTTTGTAATTATGTGTATTGTGTTATGTCTCATTTATTTAAGTTGCTATTATAATTTAATGAGTTGTTTTTGATTTATTTATTATTGTCAGCACTGAATGTTTGCCACTGTTTATTTTGCTGTAAGCCGCCCTGAGTCCCTTTGGGTTGGGCCAGGACTGTCCAACTTCTACCGGACCTGTGGCCGGAATTCCAGTTACTGATGACCTGGGGGGCCGAAGGGTCTGCCTCCGCCCCCGGCTCCGCCCCTCCCTGGCTCCACCCTGCCCCGCCCCTCCTGGCTCCACCCCTGCCCCGCCCCTCCCGGCTCCGCCGTCTCCCGCCTTGAGGTGTCTGTGGAGGACACCGGGCTTTGACTTGGAGATAGAGATGAACACCAAAATCCCAGTCTCAAGTCCCAGTCCCTGCTTTGAACTGGATTATATTGCAGTGTGGACTCAGGGCCCTTCACACAGCCATATAACTCAGAATATCCAGGCAGGAAACCCCACAAAACCTGCTTTGAACTGGATTATATTGCAGGGTGGACTCAGGGCCCTTCCACACAGCCATATAACCCAGAATACCTGCTTTGAACTGGATTATTGGAGTCCACACTCATATAATCTGGTTTAAAGCAAATAACATGGGATTTTATTCAGATGTGTGGAAAGGAAGTCAAATAAGAAGCCAGGGCCCTTCCACACAGGCCTATAACCCTGAATGATAAGGCATAATATTCATTCTGCCTCTGCTAATAATAATAATAATAACAACAACAGGTTCCTGGAGTAGGAGACCTCCAAGGGCCATCCAGGGCCATCCAGTCCAATCTCCTTCTGCCATAAGGGGAAAACACAATCAAAGCATTCCTCACAGATGGCCATTCAGCCTCTGATGATGATAATAATAATAATAATAATAATAATTACAATGGGTTCCTAGAATAGGAGACCTCCAAGGGCCATCCAGTCCAATCTCCTTCTGCCATAAGGGGAAAACACAATCAAAGCATTCCTCACAGATGGCCATTCAGCCTCTGATAATAATAATAATATAATTATAATAATAATTATTACAATGGGTTCCTCGAATAGGAGAGCTCCAAGGGCCATCCAGGGCCATCCAGTCCAATCTCCTTCTGCCATAAGGGGAAAAACACAATCAAAGCATTCTCACAGATGGCCATTCAGCCTCTGATGATAATAATAATAATAATAATAATAATTACAATGGGTTCCTAGAATAGGAGACCTCCAAGGGCCATCCAGTCCAATCTCCTTCTGCTATAAGGGGAAAACACAATCAAAGCATTCCTCACAGATGGCCATTCAGCCTCTGATGATAATAATAATAATAATAATAATAATAATTACAATGGGTTCCTAGAATAGGAGACCTCCAAGGGCCATCCAGTCCTACCTCCTTCTGCCATAAGGGGAAAACACAATCAAAGCATTCCTCAGCCATGTTGAATCAAACCTAAACTCTCATGAGAGCAACAGAAAGTACTGAACTTTGAGTTTGGGAGTTGTAGTTCTCCTCCATCCAGAGAGCACTGTGGACTCAAATAATGATGGATCAGGACCAAACTTGGCACGAAGCCTCAGGAGAGGAGGAAGCCGGAAAGGGAATGGATGAGCACCCCCCCCGTGCTCCGAACTCGGCCCCGCCCCTTTTTCGCTCTGGCCACACCCCCTCTCACTCGTGCACTCTCTCTCTCCTTCCCTCTTTCCTTCAGGAGGTGGAAGGGGGAAGGAATGAAAGGGGGAAAGAGAGAAAGAAGGAGGGAGGGAGGGAGAGAGGGGGAGGGAGGGAAGTAGGAGGAGGAGGAAGAGAGCCTACTCCTCCTCCCTGCCCCGCCCCTCACCCCCCCCGCCGCAAAAAAATAAATAAAAAATATTCCGAAAAATATTCCAAAAAAATATTCCAAAAAATATTTTTTAAATTTTTTTTAATCTTAAAAGGCAGATATCTTGCAGGAGGGTAGGGGGCCGTGGGGAAGGGGCTGGGGGTCCGTATACGGCCCTGGGGCCACCAGTTGGACAGCCCTGGTATAGATCTCTCTTCTAACTGCTAGACAACTTTGAAATAACTGGCCATATGCATTACTCTCAGTCTATGAAAATCTCTTTGCAATTATTATGTCTAGTTATCTGACTGTCTTGTTGTTACTGTTGTTGTGTGCCTTCAAGTTGTTTCTACCTATTGTTTCTCTGAGGTTCAAAATCCTTGCTCGGTCATAGAAACAGGCCCGGATTAACAACTTTTTGCGCCCTAGGCCACACTTTGGAATTACGCCCCCTCTACTCCCGGCACTGAAAGTTGTTGTTTGGGATCCGGGAAGGGTGGGTGGGGCCCAAGCCCTGCCTGCCTTTCCTTCCTTCCTCGCCTGGGGGCTTGGGGGCCGTGGCGGGGTGGCCATCTGCTGGGGCTGATTAGGATCCCCGTGCCCCAGGGAGGAAGAGTAGTGGGGAGAGGCCTGGGGAGCCTTCCTTCCTTCCTTCGGGGGGGGGGGCTCCCTGGAGATAGAGAGAGAGACACCCATCTCCGTCTCCTTCAGGGCCACTGCTCCTCCTCCTCCTCGGTTGCAATCCGTGGCTCAGGGAGAATCCCCCTCCATGGACTTCCGCCTTCAAGCAGGCCCTCGCCTTCCTATTGGCCGAGTCCGCGGAGCCATGCCCGCCTGGGAGGGAGGGAGCCCCCCCGATTGACCGGCTGCCGCTCTTCAGCTTTGATCGATGGGTGTCACAAGGTGGGAGGTGGGGCCAGGAGGTGAGCTCGGAGGACTCACTCCTGGCCCCGCCCACTCCCCGCCTCCCAGGGAGGGAGGGAAGGAGTGACGTCACCCTGTGAGGCGACGGAGCAAACAAGGAAGGCGGGTCTGGTGGAGGAGGAGGGAGGGAGTGATGTCACCCTGGGAGGCCCTGCCCCCGGCTGAGTAGTGGGGAGGAGGGAGGGAGGGAGGGAGCTGCTGCTCCTCGCTCTGCGTGTCCTGCCTTGAGACCAGGCTCGGCCCTCCCTCCCTCCGGGGCCTTTGTGCTTCAACTCCCGCCATTCCCAAGGGCTGGCCACTGAGGTTTTTAAAAAATTAACATTTTTTTGGGTCCGTGAATTGCGCCCCCCTCGGCTTGCACCCCTAGGCCATGGCCTAGGTTGGTCTTATGGGTAATCCGGGCCTGCATAGAAACCTACTAGTTGACATCGAGTTTGTCAGATTCTCTCAGAGAAAGGCAAACGCAAACCCAATGTCAACGAATCTTGTTATGAAAACCCCACAATAGGGTTGCCATAAGTTAGAAATGACTTGAAGGCACTAAAAGCCCAGCAAGGATCTACTTACAGAAGAGTGCCATTCTTTCTCAGATCAAGCTTCGTTGCATTGTTTACTGTAGTCATGCTGCTGCAACCCAGCACTGAATGCCTGCCTTCTTCCAGCACTCCTTCACCATCTTCCCAATGCCAATGGTATAAAAACATTCCTTGCAACTAAGCAGAACAGGGTAAAGGGAATGGAGCTGGGCTGGGTTCCCACAAAAAGTTTCTGGAAAAAAGATATTTTCTAGTCAGAGGCTTTGTTAACTGAAGGTTGCCAGTATTTAAATGTCTTTCTGGTGTTATGGCACGCTACACCTTCTCCCTTGTTGTCACCCAGCAGAGGAAAAGATCATCAATAAAAAGGAAAGCACAGATTGATATACCGTATTATATACTCGAGTATAAGCCGAGCTGAATATAAGCCAAAGCACCTAATTTTATCCAAAAAAAATTGGGAAAACGTATTGACTTGAGTATAGGCTGAGGGTGGGAAATACAGCAGCTACTAGTAAATGTCAAAATAAAAATAGATACCAATACAATTATATTAATTGAGACATCAGTAAGTTAAATGTTTTTAAATATTTACATAAAACTGTAATTTAAGATCAGACTGCCCAACTCTGATAAACCATTATTTTAACCTTCTTCAATGTAAATGTGCTTACGTATCCTTCCATTAATAATAGAGTAGAATAATAAATATTATAATAATAAAGTAAAATAATGTAAATATAACAATAACAGTAATAGAGTAAAATAATAACTGTAATAATAGCAATAGTAAATGCAATAAATAATAATAAAAAAGAGTAAAATAATAAATAACCTTGACTGGAGTATAAGCCAAGGGGGACTTTTTCAACCTAAAAAGAGGGCTGAAAAATTAAGCTTATACTAGAGCAGGGCTGTCCAACTTCTTCGGGCAAGGGCCGGAATTCAGGTGACTGATCACCTTGGGGGCCGGAGCGGAGGGCGTGTCTGCTCGCAGGGCGTGGCCACCACGGGGCGTGGCCGCTGCGAGGGGCGGAGCCGCTCCCGCCCTGGTGCGCATGCCCAGCGTCCCTGCCCGGCCCACCCCTTTCGGGTCACACAAGATACCGGGCTTGCGCGCCAGGGCGGGAGGCGGGCCGGGGGATCGGCGAGCCGCCCTCCGCCGTGACCCTAGCTCTTGCAGCGGCCGCGCCTGAAAGAAGGTAAGCCCGGAAGCCTACCTTCCTTCAGGTGCGGCCGCTGCAACAGCTAGGGACACGGGCGGAGGGCGGCTCGCCGATCCCGCCCTAGTGGCGCAAGCCCGCGAGCGGCCCTGCGCAAGCGAGGAACAGGCGGGGGAAGTCCCGCCCCTAGGGCATCTGGTGTAGCTTCCCACCACCTCCTCCTCACTTGCGCCGGCCCCGCCACTCCTCGCGCCGCCCCCCAGGACGAAATTTTTGGAAATTTTTCCCCCAATTTTTTTAAAAAAATAAAAACTGATGTCTTGCAGGGGTTAGGGGCCGTAGGGAAGGGCTCGGGGGCCATGTATGGCCCCCAGGCCGCCAGTTGGACAGCCCTGTACTAGAGTATATACAGTACATTCAAAGTGTGTGCCTTACCACAGAATTTTCTTCTTTAATCAAAATCTCATCCATGCCTTTTTAATCCGGAATAGACAGTAGTGCTTCTCTAAACCTCTTAACCTTTGGTTCCTGCAAAGCCTCCAGTTGCTTCTGCCTGGGTCATTTGGGAGCTTCCAAATATTTTCTTTAAACCAGTAAATGATTTGAAGAAAATCTAAAAGAAAGAGGCTAGACTCCTGGAAGAATGAGGGTCTACTCTCCCTAGACCACCCCAAAACATGGGGAAATGACCAAGGATACCCTCAGATGCTCGAGTGGAACACTACAGGAGATTTGACAGCAAAAAATCATATCCCCATTAGGAATGAGGGACTTAGAGATGTCCCTCATCTCAAATCACAAAACTAACCAGGTGATACATGTACGGCTTTGCCTTGTCATGGCTTCAGACATGCTTTCATGGGAAATGAAATCAAACATTTCCACGAGAAGAACTGGATTCCCTTGCTGAGTCTAATCACACATCTTGGCCAGGCCCGGATTAAGGAAGTTTGGTGCCCTAGGCCACCTTCCTCCTCCGTGCCCTGCCCCCCACCTTCAGTCAAGGAAGGAGCGCGGGGCGAGGAGAAAGAGGCAAAGGGACCCCTGCCACACATGCGCGTGCGGCGGGAGGGCGCCTCTTTCTTCTCGCCCCGCCCTCCTTCCTTGATTGAAGGAAGGAGGGCGGGGCGAGGAGGAGAAAGAGGCGGAGGAACCCCTGCCGCATATGCGCGTGTGGTGGGAGGCGCTTCTTTCTCCTCCGTGCCCCGCCCTCCTTCCTTCAATCAAGAAAGGAGGGTGGGGCGAGGAGGAGAAAGAGGCGCAAGAACTGTTGAAAGTATTATGTTGCAAAATTATATTGGTACCTTTAAGTGTTTCACTGATGTTAATTTGATTGTAATAAGGTACAGTTCAATCAAGGAAGGAGGGTGTGGCGCGGAGGGGAAAGAGGTGCCTCCCGCCACGCGCGCATGTGCGGCAGGGGTCCCTCTGCCTCTTTTCCCTCCTCACCCCGCCCTCCTTCCTTCAGTCAAGGAAGGAGGGTGGGGCGCAGAGCGGAGGAGAAAGAGGCGCCCTCTCGCTGCGTGCGCATGCACACGTTTTTTTAAAAAAAATTGAATTTTTTTTGAATTTTTTTCTGAATTTTTAAAAAACTTTTTGGGGGGGTCCAGATCTGCTGCCCCCCCCAAAGCTGCCACCCTAGGCCATGGCCTAGGGTGCCTTATGGGTAATCCGGGCCTGATCTTGGCACTGATTTTTAGAGACATTTTTAGAGACACACTGTGGTCAGGATAAATCTCAAAGTTTCTGTGGCAATAGTAATCCAATTTTAAAGTGACATGGGGCTTCTGAACCAAATGAACTTGTGTTGTGAAATAGCATCACATTTAGACCCAGTGCTTATTTCTACCAGAGCAGAATGACCCATGAAAGAAGGTTCCTGTTGCACCATTACTGCAGTTAATACTGCGGGGTTCAATTACTTGTCACCAGCCATGTGGAACCCTGAATGGATGCATTGCTTTGACACACCTGGCATTGCCTTTAAACTCAGCCTGTTTCATACTTCAAGAGTCTCTGGACTATACTAAATCAATCCCTCTTGTTCGCAGTCTCCCTTTGCACTGCACAATCACAATATATAAGTGAAAAACCGTGATGTAGCGATGCTCTATTTATTTTAATATTTACACATTATTTTAGTAGTTATACACTATTTTAAGTCTTTATAAACTTAAAGTCAAGGAAAGGAATGAAAGGCCCTTCAAGGCTGGAGGGAAGGAGGACTGAGGAGGGAAAGCGCCTTGGAGAGTGGTGGCAGCAAAACCCCACAAAACAGCGAAAATACCATGATATATATTTTAAATTAATTTTTTTAAATCCGCAAAACAGTGAGTCTGCAATAAGAGAACCGCAATTAGCGAGGGAACACTGTAGTTAGATTTCACTTCAACTGCCATGGCTACATTCTACAGAATCCAGGGATATGTAGTTTGGAGAGGCAGAAGAGCTCTTCAGCAACTTACAAATGCCAATATTCCACAGGATGGGCCCGTGGCAATTAAAGTGGTATCATAAACCTATCATATTATAAACCTATCATTGTATAGTGCAAAAGAGACCATAGGCATTACAGAACAATTCGCTCTACACAATGATACTATGTAATTCTCACGTATATACTATACTAAGCAGATGATGAGACCCAGCATGATGTAGCCCACTAAAACCTTGAAGACCAGGGTTCAATCTGCTCAGCCATGGAGTCACACATTCACAGTCCCAGACAATCTGGGATAGGATTGCCTTGGGATTACCATGAATCGAAAATGACATAAAGACACCCAACAACAACAAGCAGGTTATAATCAAGATGTGGAAAATCTGGCTTTAGTTTTCTGAGGGCTTTTCCACACAGCCCCTGATATCCCAGAATATCAAGACAGGAAATCCCACATTTTCTGAGTCTGGACTCAGATAACCCACTTCAAAGCAGATATTGTGGGATTTTCTGTCTTGATATTCTGGGATTTGTGGAAGAGCCCCGAGAGTTCTGTCTTCAGCAGGGATGAAGAATTTCCACAATTCATAGACAGACCCCAGGCTTGACTAGGATTTGGGATCAATCTTGGTTGAGTTATTATTTATTTATTTACTGCATTTATATCCTGTCCTTTTTGCCCCAAAAGGGACTCAGGGTGGCTCACAAATTTACATACACAGAATAAAACAAAACATATACATTAAAATCAATAATTAAAACAACATAATCTTAGTTAAGAATTTTTAAAAAATATATATTTTTATTGTGCTTTTCAATAGAATGACAGATGTTGGTATACAGGGGGGGTAGAGAGGGAGGGATGGGGGTGGTGCTATGGAAAAGGGAAGTGATAGGGAGGGTGGGGAAAAGGTTAGGCTATAATAAAATGACTTCCCAAAAGTTTACCCAGGTATTTCCACATTATTACAGATAATATTTTCAAGTTAAGAAAATTTGTGCCCTACATTTCCCAGTTTGGGAGCCAAGCTGTACATGATATTAACTGTATATGCTAATTTGCTGTGTGTTTATGTTTTTAATAGAACAGAAGATGTTGACTCTTTATACTAATTCTCCAGACTGAACAATGGGACATGTATCAATGACTACAAAATACAGTTAGCCCACTGTATCAATATTATTTCAATTTATTTCAAATATTTATACCCCACCCTTCTCTACCCCCGGAAAGGGGGGGGGGGCTCAATGGATTCTACATCCACGATTTCCACCAACCATAGCTTCATTTTTTAATATTCTAAAAGCAAATCTTGATTTTGCCATTGTACATAAAGTAGAGAATCTTACTGTACATTGCATATAATGGGATGTGGGCACCCACGGATTTTGGTATCCAGAAAGGGTCTTGGAACCAAACTCCAGTATATATCAAGAGCCTACTCTGTGTGTGTGTGTGTGTGTGTGTGTGTGTGTGTGTGTGTGAGTGAGAGAGAGAGAGAGAGAGAGAGAGAGAGAGAGAGAGAGAGGAGAGGAGAGACTAGAAAAACTGCAAGTCGCTTCTGGTATGAGAGAATTGGCCATCTACAAGGACGTTGCCCAGGTGATGCCCATATGTTTGATGTTTTACCATCCTTGTGGGAGACTTCTCTCATGTCCTCACATGGGGAGCTGGAGCTGCCAGAGGGAGCTCACCCATTCTCCCCAGATTTGAACCACTGACCTATTGGTCAGCAGTCCTGCTGGCACAAGGGTTTAACCCATTGCACCACCAGGGGCTCCTACAGGACAGCCTACTGTAACTTATGCATTGCTTTGTTATTTGTAATTTACAGAACTCTCACAGATATTTTAGAATAGAAGTGAGTAATTACATGGTGCTTGGAGGGGGATTTATATCCAGGAGGTCATTGTACACACGTTACTCATTCCAGCTTTAGTGGGGGGAATCTTATAAAAATAATAAATAAAAATAAAAAAATAACCAGAAATACTACAAGACTGAGAAGACGTAAAATGGTGTGATAATAAGCCCATTAACCTCAACCATTTTTCTTGCAGAAAGATGGGACCATTGAACTGAGTTATCTGAGTCCACACTGCCATATAGCCCAGTTCAAAGCGGATTAAGTGGGATTTTATACAGCTGCGTGGAAGGGCCCTTAGAAAAGACTTTCCCTTTGAAGCTTCAGTGGATTCATGAACTATAGAAGTAAATAAATCAAATCAACTCTGGCCTCTGTATTTTCAGTCAAACACAGATATTATTATGATCTCATGATTCTGTATCTCATTCTGTAATGAGGAAATATCATTTAAAGCATATCTCTAGTCTGCAGATGGAAACAACATTGGAGTGCCATTTTTCTACCAACCCACTCTCAAGAATTGTAGTTCCATGATGAGCATTAGGCATCTCAACAACCGCTGCAAAAGCAAACTCTTAACATCTTATATTAGAAGTCTTAAAACCGCTGCGCAGCCATGAGAGTTAAAACTGAATAAAGCCAGCATAGGTTTTTGGTATAGATAGGCTCCCTAGACATCAAAGTGTCTCAGATTTAGACTGGATGTCTGATGCCCCTTCTATCCAGCTATAGATTATCTGCATTGAATTGGATTATATAACAGTGTAGACACCTAATCCAGTTCAATGCAGATAATATTGATTTTCTGCCATGATATTCTGGATTATATGGCAGTGTAGATAGCTTCATGCCTCATGAGTCACAGAGTCACAGAGCTAGTCAGCAGAGATGAATTCATACTCAGTATTAAAGCCAGAACATTTGAAGGCATCATAAAAGCAGGCATTCCTGTCCCCCTTCCTTCTCAGAGTCAACCTAAAACTAACTTGATGCAAAGAGAATATTTTGCAGGCCCACTAAAAAGTTTTCTGGCTGTTTACTGGCATTTCCTGTTTACAGTCTGGATTGTTCAGTTTGTCAACAATACTTCTGCCTCTCCCCATCTTTTTCCCTGTACGCAGAATTCCTATCCCAGACTTTTGAGTTCGAATAAGGATTCTCAATTTTCCCCAAGCAACTGGCTGGCACTTCTGCGATCTGCAGTGTAAAACTACTAGAATTCCACAGTAGTTGAGAACTACTGAGTGCCTTTCAACACAGCCATATAATCCAGAATATCATGGCAGAATAACCCACAATATCTGCTTTGAACTGGAATATCTGAGTCCATACTGCCATATATCCCAGTTTAAAGCAGCTGCTGAACTGATATTCTGGGTTATATGGTTGTGTGGAAAGGCCCTAAATCCACACTGCCCTATAATCCAGTTCAAAGCAGATAATGTGGATTTTCTACAGCAGTGTGGAAGGGGCCTGAGATAGTGGGGTAGAGCAGTACAAGTTCATTGCAGAAAATAGATACCACTATGTGCAGGCATGTAGCCAGGGGGGGCTAAGGGGGCTTCAGGCCCCCCGCCCCCGAAATTCTCAGGGTGGTCCGTGAAAAGGCCTTACTGGTACATTATTTAAACTGTTATGTTTATTCATATCATGATCTGATCACCATGCTCATTATATCCCACATTAATGGGGTTATTGGGATAACAATACAAAAGGTTTGCTAGGGTAGACCCTCTTCCACCCAGTCACAGCCCCCCCGAACCAAACTCAGCCCCCCCCAGAATCAAAATCCTGGCTACGGCCCTGACTATGTGTATTGGTGAAGGAATATCATACAATGAGCGTATTAATAGGGCTGATGTTATGGAAGAAAAGGCACAACCGTGGAGTGAGAAGAAGACTGAATCTACACTGCCATATGATCTGCTTCAAAGCAGATAATCTAGATTTTATATGGCAATGTAAATGGAGCCAAAGAAGGAGGGAAGACACAGAGATACACTACTTTGTTGGGATGCTCATCACTGATGTCATTATCACCTTTATGATGATAACCTATGATCTTATCAATGTTGCTTTGTGTTCCCTTCACATATGAGACAGCTTTTAACCCAAAGGCATTCGAATCACAGAATTGGAAGAGACTGTGTGGACCATTCAGTCCAAACCCCTGCCAAGAAGTAGAAAAATTGCATTCAAAGCACTCCTGACAGATGGCCGTCTAACCTTTGTCTAATAGCCTCCAAAGAAGGAGCCTCCACCTCACTCCACTGCTGAACAGCTCTCACAGTCAGGAAGTTCTTCCTAATGTTCAGGTGGAATCTCATTTCCTGTAGTTTGAAGCCATTGCTCTGTGCCCTAGCCTCCAGGGCAGCAGAAAACAAGCTTGCTCCTTCCTCCCAATGACTTCCCCTCACATATTTATATATGGCCCTCACCATGTCTCAGTCTTCTCTTCTGCAAGCTAAACATGCCCATTAGAAATAGTTTCCCCTTGAGGCAACTGATACTCTGGAATACATAAAATGACCTTTTGCTCATCTCTAGACTGTCACCCTGCCCGAAAGATTTGAGTGAACTATCTTTATTTATTTATTTATTTCACAGTATTTATATGCCGCTCTTCTCAAACCCAAAGGGGACTCAGAGCGGCTTACAGCAAACTGCAAATACAACAAATTACATTTCTGCCATAGTACAATATCAGTACTGCACATCACATTGCACTATAACATTATATATCGCAATATCATTAGTAATATTGCATGTAAAACAAATATACAATTATATCACAATATCATTAGTAGTATTATATTGTATCAATGTATATACAATATATTATACCATACTCATATTATACTACCTGTCAAATCCCCATCATATTACCTCTGGACATTTACACATGCACAGACATCTTTTCTTTCAGGTTATCCCAAGCACAGAGAAAAAGTGCTTCCAAGAGAAGGAAACACTGACCCATCCATTTTTGTCTAGGTAGATGGTAGGAAAGAAAATGTTGGTATGTCAAGGGCACGAGAGGAAGGGAATCAGAATAATGTATGAGGTTTTTAGTAAAGTATCTTGCAAAATATCTTGGCCAGTTTTCCCCAGCTTTGCAATCTAATTGGTACTGGCCTCCTCCTGTGCTGAAGAAGGCTGGCCTAGGCATATAAAAGACTTCCCAGACCTTGAAAAGAAACAACCAATCAGCACTCAGAAAAGTTACTAGATTGTGCTACAACTCCCAGAAGCTATAGTGCAATATAGTTCTGCATTGCAACTAAAATATAGTAGCAATGTATAGAAACGTACAATCGTTGGAAGAGACCACAAGGACCAGTGCAACCCTTGCCATGTGGAACTATATTGTTAGTATTGCAATAACAACACACAATCCCCTGTGGCTTTAAGCAGCTCCTTCTTCAAACCAAACATGCAATTTTCAAAAAAGGAAAGAAAGAAAGGTGACCAACCTTTACCAATTTTTGTCATCCTGCCTTAGTTGCAGTCAACGCTCCTGAGATGATCAGTGACAAGCAAAAGCAGAGAGGCAAACCAAATCCATGTCAACAGCACCTGCAGAAGTAGGAAGCCAAGGAATGGTGTGGTGGAGGCCACAAAAGGACCAAAAAGGGTGCAAAGGGAGGTAAGGCTTCACAATTCATTCTGAAACAAGCATTTCACATCTTCCACATATCTGATGCTGCTTCTCGGTTTGCAAGGAAGCATTCCACACACAAGGGAGGCCGGGAACATTACAGGTACCTCGGGGGTTGGAAAGAGCAAAAAGGCAGCCCTGTTTGTGGCCTGCAGTCTGTTCTGGCTTCTCTTATCTGCTCCTTGGTTCGGAGGCAAAAAAAGGACAGGCCCTTAAAAAGCTTTGTGCATGAGTGTGGGGTGTGTGTGTGTGTGTATTAATCACATGATTGTTGTTCACCTGTATCATGAACAAAGACAGTGCACTGTTAAAAAGCCCAAACAAGAAAGCAGGCAAGAGCGGGGGAAGGGGGAGCCCGGAGAGAAATTGAAGGGGTTGTTGAGAGAAAAAGAGAGCCTTATCAAACTTCCAATTCATGGGTCTCCCATTCCGTCAGCACACTGGTGTTATTGTTCGGCCGTTGTGTGTCAAGAGTCTCCTCTCGCTCCCTTGCCCATTTATGCTCTACTGTATAGAAATATTGGATTATATGAGCCCCGCCAATTATCCTAGACAGACTTAGGGCAACATCTGACCTGTGCCCCCAACATATGAAAGAACCCATGTTGCCCCTGCTCTCTTGCCCAAAATCTGTTGAGGTTATGCCTGTTCAGTTATTACTGATGGTGTATTTACATCCCTGCATGCAAGAAGCCAACTAGAGTCAGGCCATTTGTTCCCAATGAATTAAACCTGGGAGAGGACATTGTTAAAATTTTCACCACAGCTTTCCTGTTACTCAAACCAGCATGACTGGCTATGATCCTGTAGTGCAGTGTTTCTCAACCTGGGGGTCGGGACCCCTGGGAGGGGGGGTTGTTGTGAGAGGGTGTTAGAGGGGTCACCAAAGATAATCAGAAAACACATCATTTTCTATTGGTTATGGGAGTTCTGTGTGGGAAGCTTGGTCCAATTCTATCATTGACGGGATTCAGAATACTCTTTGATTGTAGGTGAACTATAAATCCCAACTACAACTCCCAAATGTCAAGGTCTATTTTCCCCACCAGTGTCCACATTTGGCCATATTGAGTATTCGTGCCAAGTCGTGTCCAGATCCATCATTGTTTGAGCCCACAATACTCTCTGAATGTAGGTGAACTACAATTCCAAAACTTAAGGTCAATGCCCACCAAACTCTTCCAGTGTTTTCTGCTGGTCATGGGAGTTCTGTGTGTCAAGTTTGGTTCAATTCCACCAATGACTCCACCCCCAACCCCACCAGTATTCAATTTTGGGTGTATGGGGTATTTGTGCCAATTTTGGTCCAGTGAATCAAAATACATCCTGCATATCAAATATGTACATTACAATTCATAATAGTAGCACAATTACAGTTATGAAGTAGCAACGAAAGTAATTTTATGGCTGGGGGTCACCATAACATGAGGAACTGTATTAAGGGGTTGCAGCATTAGGAAGGTTGAGAACCACTGCTGTAGTACCTTACAACTGCAAACCTTCCAAATGAGTTACCCCGGTGACATTGCTAATTGCAATTGATGACTTTCCAAATTGGTTACCAGGAGTGCATCTGCACAGTACAATTAATGCAGTTTGACACCACTTTAATTGCCATAGCTCAATACTAGGGAACCCTAGGAGTTGCAATTTAGTGAGGCACCAGCACTCTTTGACAGAGAAGGCTGAAGAACTTGTAAAATTACAGGCTCTATTATTCCACAGCACTGAACCATGACAGTTTAAAGTAGTATCAAACTGCAATAATTCCCAGTGTAGATGCATCCCAGGTGTAGATGCAGCCCAGGAAACTGAGCAAGTTGACAATTGGCATACTGGGTTATCGGCTGCCTTAGATGAGATTGCCCCCAGATGCCTCCTCCGCCCTCGCCAGAAACGTTCCTTGTGGTTTACAGATGAATTGTGAGCTCTGAA
The DNA here is from genome assembly GCA_030556195.1 of Anolis apletophallus. Lineage (NCBI taxonomy): Eukaryota > Metazoa > Chordata > Lepidosauria > Squamata > Anolidae > Anolis > Anolis apletophallus. The sequence continues at coordinate 100,578,860 of JARBWK010000009.1, forward strand.
CTGGTGCCGAAATCCTGATGAGGCGTCGTTATCCGCTCTCAAGGTCTTCCGTAAATCCTATGAGTCAACCATTAAGGAGGCCAAAAAAGATCACGCACAGCACAATTGTTTAGAATCGTCCATGCCATGACGAAGCCAGCTCCTTCAGCTCAAAATCCGGCAAATGTGTCTATCTCAGCTGAGGCATTCCAAAGATTTTTCACAGATAAGATCTCCTGACTTTGACAAGAACTGCCTCCTACAGTTGCCACCTTGAGTGAGTTGGAGGCCCCTTGGCCATCTGCTGGGCCCATCTTTGACCGGTTCACTTCACTGGATGTAGAAGCTATCAGTAGGATCCTGGCTGCTGCTAAACCGACCACCTGTTCTCTTCACCCGTGCCCCTCCTGGCTGATTAAGAACTGCTTGGAAGGACTGCAAGACCATCTAAGCAATATAATTAACAGCTCCTTCGAACAAAGGGTCTTTCCGGACAATTTAAAGGAAGCTGTAGTGTGCCCTCTGTTGAAAAAACCAAATCTAGATCCCGCGATTCCCGCCAATTATCGACCAGTCTCTAAACTTCCCTTCCTGGGTAAGGTGATTGAGTGGGCAGCACTCAAGCAACTACAACAGTTCATAGACAACACTCTTGGATCCCTTTCAGTCCGGCTTCAGCCCAGGTCATGGGACAGAGACAGTGCTGGTAGCCATCACAGACGATCTTCGCCGCCAGCTCGACATAGGGGGCTCGGTGCTGTTAGTGCTCCTCGATCTCACTGCAATGTTTGATACTATGGACTATGATCTGCTGATCCACTGCCTCTCCATGTCTGGAGTCCACGGCGTGGCCCTCAAATGGCTTGATTCATTTCTCCGAGGTCGGATTCTACGTGTGGAGTATTTGGAGCAAGCTTCTGAAAGCTCCCCCCTTGTGTGTGGCATTCCTCAGGGTGCAATTTTTTCCGCTGGTGACACCCAGCTACTTCTGCGCCTGGAGCCTGGGGTCTCCGCAATACTGGACAACTTTATCTTATGTCTGGAAGTGGTGACGAAATGGTTGAATGCCAGCAAGCTAAAAGTAAATCTGGCAAAGACCGAGATCTTGTGGCCAGGCCGCCCGGCAGGACTGTCGTACCCCCTGCCTACTCTTGATGGCGAACCCCTATTTCCATCTACCTCCATCAAGAGTCTGGGCATTGTGTTAGACTCACGACTGACTATGGAGACCCAGGTTGCAACTGTTAGCAAACAGGCCTTTTTTCATCTCCGCCAGGTGAAGCAATTAGCACCATACATCACAAGGGAGGCCTTAGCCAGTGTCATTCATGCCACTGTGACATCTAGACTGGGCTATTGCAATGCCCTATACACTGGCCTTCCTATGTCTGTGACTCGAAAGATCCGCATTGTCCAGAACGCGGCAGCTAGGCTACTGGCACAAACTCCCATGCAATGCCATATAACGCCAACTCTTCAACAGTTACATTGGTTACCAACGGAATATTGGATCCTCTATAAGACACTGATCCTGACTTTTAAAGCCCTGTATGGCCAGGGACCGATATATCTCAGAGACCGTCTCTCCCCCTATGGCCATCAGTGGTCGCTTAGACCCTCCCAACATAACCTGCTTTACATCTCAGGCCCCAGAGAAGCACATCTTACTAGCACAAGGCTTAGGGCTTTTTCTATCTCTGCCCCGGCATCGTGAAACTCATTGCCTCTGTATATTCCACTGTTTTGCAAATGTGTTGTGAGCCACCCTGAGCCTCCGGGGAAGGGCGGGCTACTAAGTGTGAATAAATAAATAAATAAATAAGAGAGCTATGCCCAACTTGCACTCCTTCACCCAGGCTCTAAAGACCTGGCTGTTCAGTAGAGCATTTGATGTGTAATTTTAACTTTTATATTCATGATCCTGTATGTTTTATCTTGCTTTTATTGCTTCTGTGTAAATTGCCTAGAGCATCCCGATGGAGGGCGATTAATAAGAAATAAAGTGATGATGCTGATGATGAACTGCAACTGGTTGTCTTCTATGAGTTACCAGTTGACATTGTTAACTATAACTGGTTGCCTTGCCTTTTAACTTTTTTACACAACTGTTATAAAACCACATTTGTTGGTGAATAATAAAGTTGCTATGTTGGGTTAGTAAGTAACAGTTTGTAGTCATTTTTAAAAGTTATTTTGTGGCAATTTGACAGGAAGTTTTCAAGGTTTTATGCCACTTTCTTACAATACTAAATCTTTTTCCTCTTCAAAAAGTATCAGGAAGTAAAAAATAACAAACAATATAACAAACAACATAGTGGTTAACTTTTTATCATTGTAATGAGTAGCAGGCTTACTTTCCAAGTATTGTAATATGTAAAAAAACAAACAAAACCCAAATTGTCTTTGAAAACTAACAGTCCAATCTCTGTTCTCTTTTAGGCAACTTCAAATGTATAATAAATTTTGGAGAGAAAGAAAAAGAAGTCCGATAGGCCATGTCACTTGTGATTCTTCTTTCCTTCATCTAAATACTGAAGTTTCTAGAGTCAACCAAAGAGTCTTATCGGACCAGCCTGTTGTCTTACAACAATTGTTTTTGTTTAACTAAATTGAAACATAATAAAAGGTAAGGGTAAAGATTTCCTGTGACATTAAGTTTAGTTATGTCCAACTCTGGTGGGTGGTGCTCATCTCCATTTTTAAGCCGAAGAGCCAATGTTGTCCATAGACACCTCCAAGTCATGTGGCCGGCATGACTGCATGGAGCGCTGCTACCTTACCACAGAAGTGGTACCTATTTATCTACTCGCACTTGCATGTTTTCAAACTGCTAGATTGGCAGAAGCTGGACTGAACAGTGGGAGCTCATTCTGCTCCCTGGATTCGAACCATCAACCTTTCGGTCAGCAAGTTCAGCAACTCAATGGTTTAATCTGCCGTGCCACTGGAGGCCCGATAGAAACATATTCACACTTTATTTCCAATAGTGCTATGGTGGCACTTTGATGGAACACATTATTATTATTTATACCCTGCTTTATCACCCCAAAGGGGACTCATATTCAATCTTCTGCACTCCTTTCTTTGACCCTGCTTTCGTGACCATGTCAGCCTAAAACATTGCAGACAGACCCCAAGTTACAAACAAGTTAAATTATGTAGGTTTCTGTCCCTGTGAGGATTAGATTTTGAAAAATGTGGCTTGTTGTGGAAACAAGGATTGGTGCCAGAGCTTCAGTGGAAACATCTTTCCCCCATGATAACACTTCTAGGAGTGAATTTTCCTTCCTAGTAGGAGATTTCTCTCACTTCCTGTTGTCTCACCCCCATTCTCAACTAGGAGTAAGATGTAAGTCAGATGTTTGCAACTTGGGGACTGCCTGTACTTGGGCACTGTTTTTTTTTCTTTTTACACTGCAATTGTGTAGTTTCAAAACTTCTCATAAACAAAGGGTGTAACCATAATTGCATAACTGCAGCATGCTGGTGCACAATTATGTGATTAAGACAAAACAGAAATTTCAAAATAAAATCAAAGCCGTCAAATGGAATCAAGCAATGTGACTTAAATCTGCTTGGTGTTAGGGAAGGAGATAAGAAGCAGACAACTGGAATACCAGAACTGCAGCCGAATGAAACATTTGCAGCTGAACAACAGCAGTATTGAAGCCTTTGACCACTTTTACCATCATGACAAGATGTGATCCAACAACAATGGAAATGCAGTGCAACAACAGGAACGTCACTATGTTGTGTGATCAGGAAAGATCAGACATTGAACCTGCATTATTTTTGGGAAATGGCATTTATAAACTTTTGGGGAAAAAACACCTTTTGGAGATCATAACTTTTGGGAAAGCATGACCTTTCAAAGAAGAGCCAAAAACCCTTTAGAGTAGACTCTTATCTTGTGGTATACAACCAGACATAAATACACAAGGCAATGATTTCAGTTGTTAGACTGAATAACTTATCTCTTATCTGTTGGGAAAACAGGGGGTTTTTTTGCCAGTGCATAAAAACTCAGGGCTTCAGAAGTGTTTTCAGTACCCAAAAATATATACTCTCCCATAAAACAACTTGTTTTATATCATGCACTCAATAGTCAAAAATGAAGTAGACATGGATAAAAAATTAACATATTTGGTTTACTCACCACCTTCATGTGTTCAGTATACACAGGTACAAAACTTATTAGTCCAGTTTCAGCTATGTTTGAGATAATTCTCTGTGCCATCCGGCCAGGGCATCTCTCTTATAGCAAAACAGCTATTAACAGGTCACATAGTCAAAAGGAGAGAAAGAGATAGCAAGTGGTCTGCAGCTTCTTTCATAACTTCTCGGGAACCACAGAGTAAAGGAAGCTTCATACCAAAACATATATACAGGGAACAGTAAGCAACGGGGATCATAGATAAACATTACTAGAGAAGGATTGAAGAAGGTTGTCATTTCTAACAATTATATGGTCAGTATTAACTGCATTGAATTGTGTTATATGAGTCTGTGCTAACCATATAATGCAGTTTGAAACTGCATTATATGGTAATGTTGAAGAGGCATTAGGGGCTGATCAGTTCTCATAACTACTCATCTGTTGCTTGACGGGTCTGCCTTCCATGTGTGGCTCCAACGTTTTTTAAAGCTCAGGAGTGAGCCCTCCCCCCAGATGTTGGACTGCAAACCCCATCCGTTCTAGGCAGGATAACCAGTGATTAAGGTAATGGAAGTTGCAGTTCAACAACGTCTAGATGGCCACATGCTCCTCATCTTTGCAATTGCTGCTGGCTGTGTTTACTCTGAATGTTATTATTACACTTGCTTCAGAAATATAGTGGTTTTCTTTCCAGAGTGCCATTTTTCAAAGAAGGAGTTTCAAATCACATGTTTCTGACATGTCTCTGCAGCAAATCTTTGCAGAAGGCAAAACTCCATCTGAATACATCTTGCCAAGAAAACCCCATGATAAGGTCGCCTTAGGGTCATCCTAAGTCAGAAATTATTTGAATGCACACAACAATAACAAAGTCTAATGGTTTGTCTGCGGTTCAAGCTTCTTACATATCTGTCTAGTCCAAAGGATTAAATGTTTAACACCGATATATTTTGTTTGGAAGAAGAAATAATTCTAGCCAAGTTTCATTTAGTGCTGTTTTGTGCTACACAGGTATAGCGTGGTGGTTCTGTTTTATGTGCCAAGCAACATCATATGGCAGGATCCTCAGAAGCTGTGAGGTCTGGATGTTTGATTTTTTTATCATCCTAGATGCAGGCAAAATGTCACGAGAGAATTCTTCTGGAACATGGCCACACAGCCCGGAAAACGCACAACAACCCAGTGATTCCGGCCATGAAAACCTTTGACAATACATTGAACATCATATAGAATCCTGGAATTTAAAGGAGAGATATTTGAATTCTCACCCAGGGAGCTCAAGCCCCAGAAATCCAGAAGATGTAGCCAATTGCTAAAGGCACAACAGCAACATTAACTTTCTAGCAATGACTTTACTACTGCGGATAGAAAAAAAACCCTAAAAATACTTTTTGTCCTTTTTTAAAATTTAACTCCCACCTCACACAAGCTACTAGACAAATTTCTTACCTGTTTCCAAAAACTCAGATTAATTAGTCAAGCATTAGTTTTACAAAATGAAGGTTTGAAAACAAATTTACTTTGTTTTACTGCCTTTACCATCACCTTACAAAAGAAGACTAGATCCTAAGTTAATGCCATTACATTCTTTGTAATGCCATTAACTTAGGATCTAGTCTTCTTTTGTAAGGTGATGGTAAAGGCAGATGAAGGGTTGACACACCCATTTTGGGCACTCCAGTTCTGACATTGCTCTAAACCATCCATTAAAAATAAAATTTGGGCTTATGGAATTATAGTTAAGATTAAGCTAGCATGCTTGGGTGTGTGAATTCCTTTTACTGACCTATTCATAACTGTAACTAGTAACAAAGATGGCATTTTAAAGTAATACAATAGGAATAAAGTATATTGAATGAGCAATGCTTCTAAAGGGCATTTTTGGAAGCTGTTTGACAAGTTTTATGCTATTCTCATATCAATTCTAAGGTTTTTCCCTATCCAAAACCAATTAAAATAGTTAAAATCAAAATACCCTGGTTCTTCTCCATTTGCCCCACGGAGCCTGCCAGCTCCTATCCCATGACCACGAGCTATTTCTGGTGGGACTCTGTGATGCAAAAGGAGAGGAACCAGCATATACCACTACTGAGGCAACACAGGAGGCTTCCTGTGTTTCATTAGCAACAATGGGGGGAAGCCAGACAGCACATGCTTCCCCCCATTAGATGCAGTTAGGAGTAAATTGGGCAATGCAGGGTGTGGGGTGATGGGTTCCCCCCACCAGGCACCACTAGATTCACCATGATCCTTGGCAATTCTGGTGGCAAATGTGCTGAGCTCTTTAGTTACTGGTAGCAAATGTGCTGTGATCTTCAGTTACTTTAGTTACTGCTTCCTGTGTTTCATTAGCAATAATGGGGAGAAGCCGGACAGTGGACACTTCTCCCCATGGGATGGGATTAGAAGTAAGTTGGGCAATGCAGGGCATGGGGCAAAGTGTTCCCCCTGCCAGGCACTGCTGGATTCACCATAATCCATGGAAATTCTGGTGTCAAATGTGATCAGGTCTTTAGTTACTGTTCAAAAACAGTAATTAGTAATTAGACAAATTACTTCTGAAAAGTGAACGTCCTACTAATAACTTTATTTATGGCTTTTTCCGGCCATTGTGACAGTCTACGAATGTAAAAAGTAAAACTGAACTCGAGAACTTACCTTTTGTGTCAATTCAAATCTCTTATTTCCTCTATCAGGAGCTACTTTCTTGTTCCCTAGGCTTCCCTGTGGTGGGAGAAAGATCACAGGGTTTTCAGAATACAATAAATGCACAATACAAATAGTGCTAAGATTTTTTTTCTTGTCTGGAGCGACTTCCCACATGAGAAGTTGGAGCTGACAGATGGGAGCTCACCCAGCGTCCCAAATTCAAACCGCTGGCCTTTTGGTCAGCAGTTCTGCTGGCACAAGGGTTTGACCCATTGCGCCACCAAGGGCTCCTAGTGCTATGATTTCCATTCTTTTGTTTCTGACTATTTTCTTTAGCCAAAATCAGTTCTAATATCACTTGTTTGGGGTTGCCATTCTCACAGTCCAACCGCTAGCTTTTCTACTGGCCATGCTACCTTGCAGTTTGGCAAGCCGTGATCTAAAAGGAGTAACTTTTTGGATCTGGAGGTTCAACCATTAATTGTGTAATTAATGGTTGAGATATGTTAAGACTCCTTTGTATATCAAGTTATTTGGAGTCAGTGCCTTGATATTAGTAAAATCTGCTACTTAGCAGTACAGTATCAAGGCCTATATTTCTGAGGAAGGCAACAGTCCCTTCCTGAGAAATATTGCCTATGTATTGCTGAATATTCCTCGCCTAAGAAAACTCTATGAAATTAATGGGGGTCACTACAAGTGAACACATGACATGAAGGCAGGCAAGCACACACATCTTCTTAAATGCTTTTCTTAGCTCATTAGTGGCTGCTTAATACTTAACGACCAAAAGGAGAATCAAGGCTAGATTGTCAACTTTTTCTGAGAAGCATCCTTTGTTGTTAGCAGTTTAAACTTTTCACAAAAAGTTGAACTTCCCTTTCCTTTGGATTCCCTATGGGGAGAATGATGGCATATACAATAAATTGCATGCTGCAAGAGACAGTATTTTTTGTATCCTTCTTGTGCTACCTCACCTGGCTAATTAGAGTATGATGGAAAGAACCATTTCCATAAGTATTGTGATGCATTGGGTTAAACCCTTGTGCCAGCAGGACCGCTAACCAACAGGTCAGTGGTTCGAATCCACGGAAAGCAGGTTGAGCTCCCTCTGTCATCTCCAGCTCTCCATGCGGGAACATGAGAAAACATGAGCCTGCTGGGAGGAGCGGAATATAAGAAGGAACAATAATAAATAAATAATAATAAATAATAAAATCCTCCCACAAGTATGATAAAACATCAACCATTCAAGCGTGTTACACAGCACATGTTTTAGCCAGACGTCCCAGCGCCCAAAGCCCAAAAGCAAAAGACTCACAGACCAGTAGTGAAAGTGAACAGAAAATCTTTACTCTTTACTTTGCAGAGTTGAAACAAAACTGACAATGTTGCATAAAAAAATAAGCAGTGCAACAAATTTACATAGTCTTTGTAAGGAACATAAAAACAAGGCATTTTCATCCTTACAGCAAATGAGAGTTCAAAATAAACCTTGAAGTACATGCTATTTCACCATAGCCTCCTCAGAGTAGCTTCTCCAAACTGCTCCCCAGAGCCAAGCCTTTGTCCACAGGTCTCCTCGGAGAAAAGGCTCTCCAGGAGCTCTCCCTTAGGATCTCTCCTTGAGCATTTCTCCATCAGCATCTCCTGCTGGAACTCCAGTGCTCCAGAACTCCAGAAGTTCACTAGTATGTAATCAAATAAACTCAAACAGTTATAGCCCCTTGGGCCACACTCAAGCTAGCTACCGTAGTTGACCTAACTTTAACAGCTGCAAAAGATCATTATAGACCAGTGCTGTCCAACTTCTATAGGCCCAAGGGCCGGAATTCCGGTGGCTGAGCACCTGGTGGGCCGGAGCAGGGGGCGGGGCCGGCTGTGGGGGCGGGGCCAACTGCGGGGGGTGGGGCCGATCGCGGGGGGCGGGGCTGATCCCCGGAGTGACGCTGTAGGAGGGAGGGCGGAGCAAAGAGGGGCTCCCCTTTGCTCCTCCCTCTCTTCTACAGTGTCAAACCAGGCAAGAGGCATGGCGATCTCGCCATGCCTCTTGCCCGGTTTGATGCTATAGAGAAGGAAGGGAGGCGCAAAGAGGGGCTCCCCTTTGCTCCTCCCTCCCTCCTACAGCGCCAAACCGGGCAAGAGGAATGACGATTTCGCCGTCCCTCTTGCCCAGTTTGACGCTGTAGAGAAGGAAGGGAGGCGCAAAGAGGGGCTCTCCTTTGCGCCTCCCTCCCTTCTACAGTGCCAAACCGGCAAGAAGGGAGGAGCAAAGAGGAGAATTCTCCCTCCTCTTTCCCCGGCGCTGCGGTGCCGGTGGAAGAGGAGGAGGAGGAGGAGGAATATCCCCCCTTGCCCGGATATTCAGGAAAGACGTGGCCGGAGAACTGAGGATGCGTTCCCACGGATCCTATACTTAATCCTTCGGCCGAGGTCCGCGACGCTCTAGGCTTCTCCGTCTCCAATCTCTGCTCACGGACCTCGGTTGGTCTAGGACCCTAGACCAAGCCCTCCTGGTAGACTCAATGTCCCGTCTCCTATCGAAGGAGCGACCTTGCCTCTCAGCAGCTGTGTCGCTATCTTCCTGAGAACTTTCCTCCCTAACACTTTCCCACTCGGCTTCGTCCATGTTTTCACTTTCAAGCTCTTGGGAATTCCTCCCCCCCGGGGTGTTCATAACTCCCTTCGCTGCTTCCCATCTCCACCTGGTGATCGGAATCTATGCTAGGCCCAAACATCATCTCATCCCATGCCAAGCTCTCTGCAGGCGAACGAGGCCCATCCGAAGGGCCCTGTGCTTCACCCCAGTCATCTAGCTCATCCTCTGAATCCACATCTGCTGCTGCAGGCCCTAAAGCTAATGGAACCCCAGGACCTATTCCCTGCCCTCCAGGCACAAACGAGAACTGCTGTGCTACACTATCCCCCCCCTCAGGGCCCCTCCGAGGCCGCCCTCGAGGTTTGGGTTTGTCAGGGTACTTGCGGTGAAAACGAGCCACCAGATCCGGAGCATGGACATCCCGAGCCCGGGTCCATGAACGTTCTTCCGGGCCCAACCCCTCCAGTCAAGCAAATACTCCAACTTCCGGTAGCGGATGCGAGCATCCAAGATGTCCTGGACCTCCAACTCCTCCTCGCCATCGCGCATCACAGGGGGGAGGAGGCGGCTGCGTCACGTCAGGCCGCACCCCATTCGCTGGCGGAGCAACGAACGATGAAACACCGGGTGGAGCTTCATGTCCGCTGGGAGTTGTAGTTTGAAGGAAACAGGCCCCACCTTCTCCAAAACTTTGTAGGGACCCAAAAATCTCGCGTCCAGCTTGCGGCTGGGTCGCTGCGTGGGCAAATTCTTGGTGGACAGCCAAACTTTATCCCCCACGAGGATCTCAGGACCCTCCTGGCGCCGCCGATCAGCCATCCGCTTGTAGTCAGCTTTCGCCTGGTCCAATTGGGTGCGTAGCAAGTCTTGGAGTGCAGTGAGCTCTCGAAGCCAATCCTTAGCCTCCGAAACGTCCCCAGACGGGTCCACCGGTAGAACCGAGGGTGGTGTCCATAGTTAGCAAAGAAAGGAGTCTCTTTGATGGACTCCTGCGTCGCATTGTTGTAAGCAAACTCTGCCAAAGACAACAAGGACGCCCAGTTGTTTTGCTGATAGTTGACATAGCAGCGCAAGTACTGCTCCAAGGTGGCATTAACCCTTTCGGTTTGCCCATCGGTCTGCGGGTGATGAGCCGTGGACATCCGCATATCAATCCCCAGCAACTTCTGGACAGCCTTCCAGAACTGGGAAGTGAATTGGGTGCCCCGGTCCGTCACCAAGCTCTGTGGAAGTCCATGCAGCCGAAACACATGTTGCACAAACATATCAGCAGTCTCCTTGGCAGTAGGCACCCCCACACAGGGGATGAAGTGTCCCATCTTGGTGAAACAGTCCACCACGACCAGTATCGTGGTGAAACCCTTGGACTTGGGGAGGTCGGTGATGAAATCAGCCGAAATCATCTTCCAGGGAGCAGAGGGGGTCGGGAGCGGCTGGAGCAAACCGGCCGGCTTGCCCCCCTGGTTCTTAGCCCGCTGGCACACAGGGCAGGAGCCCACATAGTCCTCCACATCCCTCCGCACTTTAAGCCACCAAAAGTCCCGTAGGACCAGTTGCAGAGTCTTGAAAAGCCCAAAATGGCCTGCGGCCCGGCTATCGTGGCAAAGCTTGAGAATGTCCGCCCGCTCGGGCCCAGGGGAAACATAGACCGAGTCCCGGTGGTAGAGCACCCTGTTCTTACCTGGAAAGGGCTTGGGGCCCCTTGGTCAGCTGCTCTTGCACCCACGGGTCGGTCCGCTGGCGAGCGTGGACACGAACACTCAAAGGTCTCTTATCTCCAGGGGCCGGCGGGGCCGCTGGAGGATGGACAGGGAGCGCCCGAGCAGCCGCAAAGTTCTCCGCTTTGAGCAACCTGGCCTCCGACGGCCCGGCCCCATCACGAACGTACTCCGGCTTTCGGGACAACGCGTCAGCTTGCTTGGTCTGCTTGGGGGTCACATAGTGAATGCGGAAATTGAATCGCTCAAAGAACAGGGACCATCTCTGTTGCCTCTGGTTCAATTTGCGCTGGGTTTTCAAGTGCTCCAAATTCCGGTGGTCGGTGTGAACCTCCACCGGGAACTTGGCCCCTTCAAGCAGGTGTCTCCAGACTTCAAACGCCACCTTGATGGCCAAAAGTTCCTTCTCCCAAATGGTATAGTTCTTTTCCGGAGCTGTCAGCTGCCGGGAGTAGTAGGCACAGGGCAACAAGTCCGTCCCCTGAGGCTGTAGCAGGATCGCTCCCACCGCCACATCCGACGCATCGGCCTGGACGATGAAAGGGGTGCGGGGGTTGGGGTGCTGCAGAAGCGGCTGAGTGGTGAACAGCTGCTTTAACTTGCGGAACCCTACATCTGCCTCCGGAGTCCACCGGAAAGGCACCTTTCCCCCGCAAACACTGGGTGATAGGATCAGCCCACTTGGCAAAGTCAGGAATGAACTTTCTGTAGTAGTTGGCAAAGCCCAGGAATCGTTGAATGTCTTTTTGCTGGCCGGGGCCGCCCAGTCAACCACGGCTTGGACCTTGGTGTCATCCATGGCGATGCCCGTAGGAGAGATATGGTAGCCCAGAAAGTCCACCTCCCGCAGATCAAAAGCACATTTCTCCAGCTTAGCATAGAGCCCGTGAGCTCTGAGTCTCTGGAGCACCTCCTGACGTGGCGGTCATGGGTCGCCTGATCCGGAGGAAAAATGAGCAGGTCGTCTAGGTAGACCGCCAAATAGCGGTCCAGCAGGTCTCGGAAAATGTCATTCATGAAATGTTGGAAACAGGCTGGGGCGTTGCACAAACCGAATCCCATCACCAGGTATTCGAAGCTTCCCACTTGGTCTGGAAGGCCGTCTTCCATTCATCACCCTGGCGAATCCGGACAAGGTTGTAAGCCCCCTCAGGTCCAGTTTAGTGAACACCTTGGCTCCCCGCATCCGCTCCAAGAGCTCGGGGATCAAGGGCAGGGGGTAGCGGTTCCGGATTGTGATCTTGTTGAGTTCCCTATAGTCATTGCAAAGCGCAACTCCCCGATTTCTTCTTGACGAACAGAATCGGTGCCCCGGCCGGGATTGGGAGGGCCGAATGAACCCCTTCCGCAGATTCTCATCCAGGAAATCTCGGAGAGCCTGTTGCTCTGGTTCCGAGAGAGGGTAGAGTCTCCCCGCGGAATTGGGGCTCCCGGCTGCAATTCAATGGCACAGTCATAGGGCCGGTGCGGAGGCAAGCGTTCCGCCTCCTTCTCACTGAAGACATCCCAAAATCCGGCATACTTCTTGGGCAGGGTGGCCACATTCTCCACTTCTTGAGCCTGGCACGCCCGGGCCATCATGCAGTGGCCCTGGCAATGGTCAGAAGAAAAAATTAGCTGTCTCTTGGCCCAGGAGATCTGGGGGTCATGGAGCGCGAGCCACACAATGCCCAGGACAATGGGGAAATCTGGGAGCTTGGTCACAAGAAAAGAAATGTCCTCTTTATGGGAGCTAGTCCACATCCTGGTAGGGGCTGTATATTGAGTCACAGCCCCCGTTTTCAAAACTCTCCCATCGATAGTCTGGACACCCTTGGGCTCTTGGAGATCAAGAAATTTTAATCCAGCAGACTTGGCATAGTCTGCATCGATGAAGTTGTTGGTGGCCCCCGAGTCTATCATGGCATGGACCATCATCGGCCCCTTCTCGGGCGACCACAGGCTGACCATTACAAGGAACAATTGTCCAGTCTTGGGTTCAGGGGGGAGGTTAGCGACGTCGGCCGAGTGAGCGAACCCTCTTACACCCGGCCGGCCCCTTCCCCCGTCGCCTGAAGGGCCTCTTCGGGCTCTGGGGCCCCTCCGAGGGCGGCAGAGGCCCGAGGAGTCTTTCCACGCGGTTTCTGGGGGCACTCCTTTGAAAAATGTCCAGCCCCCCCCGCAGTACCAGCATAAGTTAAGACGCTGACGCCGTGCCTTCTCCGCCTGGTCCACTTTGGGCCGTACTGTCCCCAACTGCATGGGCTCCGGGTTGTCAGGGCCAGCTGGCGTCGGCAATTGCCGGGGTTGGAACTGCCCGGCCCCCCCTTCCTTCCTGGCCACCGGTTTCTCCAGCGGGGCCTTGTCCCACCGCCTCCTGGTCTGCAGTCCTGCTTCCACACGAAGGCTCAGGGCAATGGCGGCCTCAAGATCATCGGGCCGAGGATGTTTTAACATCTCCTGTTGCAATTCCGAGGTCAGCCCCGCAGTATAGTGATAACGCAACGCCGATACGTTCCACTGTACCTGGGCAGCCAGGACTCGAAAGCGGGAAATGTACTGGGACAGGGAGAGATCCTTGATCGTCAGCCGGGCCAAATCCCTCTCAGCCAGCTCTTCATTCACGGGGGACCCCCATGTCGCCCGGATCGCGTCTAGGAAAGCCTGCAGCGTGTTGGTATGGGGAGACTGGGCCCGGATCAACGCGGTGGCCCACGTTGCTGCGGTCCCTTCCATCAGGTTGTAAATAAACACCACCTTGGCTCGATCAGTGGCGAACTCGTTGGGGCGCTGTTCCAAGTATAGTTCCACTTGGCAAACAAAGACCTCCACCTGAGCCGGGTTGCCATTGAAACGGGCCGGTGGGCTCACCCCCGGGTGCCGTCCGGCCCGGGTACGTAGCTCTCCCAATTCCTGCTGCATCGCTTGCACTTGGGCATCCGACAAGTTAGCCATGGCGACCACTGTCGTGGAGCGCTTCTTGCGGCGTCCCGAGCGGCGTCCCGTGGTGTGATAAGGGGTTCTACGAGTTCTCCGGCCAGCTGTCACGATCACGGACTTAGCGGGCCCCTTAATCACACACACAGAGACGTACTGAAGGCTAACTACTTTATTGAGTATAAAAACAGTTCCAAAGAATATATAGTCCAATAATAAGCAATTGTCCAAAAGGTAAAAAGCAAGATTGTCCAAAGTAACGTAGCAAATAGACTTGAAGCTTGGCAAGGCTCCGCAATCCAATGCGGTTCAAGAAACGAGGCAGGGCCCCGCAATCCAATGCGGATCAAGAAACAAGGCAAGGCAAATGCAAGGCAAGGCTTGATGACCACGGCTTAGCTTGTGGTCCCACTCCGCTTCACGCCTATTCAGGAAAGACGTGGCCAGAGAAATGAGGATGCGTTCCCACGGATCCTATACTTAATCCTTCGGCCGAGGTCCGCGACGCTCTAGGCTTCTCCGTCTCCAATCTCTGCTCACGGACCTCGGTTGGTCTAGGACCCTAGACCAAGCCCTCCTGGTAGACTCAATGTCCCGTCTCCTATCGAAGGAGCGACCTTGCCTCTCAGCAGCTGTGTCGCTATCTTCCTGAGAATTTTCCTCCCTAACACTTTCCCACTCGGCTTCGTCCATGTTTTCACTTTCAAGCTCTTGGGAATTCCCCCCCCCGGGGTGTTCATAACTCCCTTCGCTGCTTCCCATCTCCACCTGGTGATCGGAATCTATGCTAGGCCCAAACATCATCTCATCCCATGCCAAGCTCTCTGCAGGCGAACGAGGCCCATCCGAAGGGCCCTGTGCTTCACCCCAGTCATCTAGCTCATCCTCTGAATCCACATCTGCTGCTGCAGGCCCTAAAGCTAATGGAACCCCAGGACCTATTCCCAGCCCTCCAGGCACAAACGAGAACTGCTGTGCTACAGCCAGCTGACTTCCTCCACCTTCACCCCTCCTCCCCCCCCGCGGACGCGCCGTGGCTCCGATCGTGAGCCGCGGTGCAGTGAGGGGAAGGAGGAGGGGCAAAGGAGGAGGAGCTGGCTCCCGCCTCCCTGCCCCGCCCCCCTCCCCCCGGCCGCCATTTTTTAAAAAAAATAGAATTTTTTTTAAAAAAATTAAAAATGGCGGCCAGGGGCATAGCGGGGGCCGTGTCCAACAGGCTGGGGGGCCGTGTACGACCCCCCCCCCCGGGCCGCCAGTTTGGCAGCCCTGTTATAGACAATAAGGTTTTTCTTCACACACATACACTTGGTCCTGGAAGGACTTATTGCAACAAAGCGTCCCCTGGGCAATGTCCTTGCAGACAGCCAATTCTCTTAGACCAGATGCAACTTGCAGTTTCTCAAGATGCTCCTGACAAGGGGGAAAAAGGTATAGCTTTTCCTATTCCAGAACTACAATAAAAGAAAAGCTATATTTTTGTTCCTTTTAAACATCCTTTAAAAGAGACCACTATTCTCTGGACTTGACAAGTGATAAAGAAGCATGTTCTCCCCCCCCCCCCTCCGAATGGGTGAAGAAATTATTATTTGGTTATACAAGATTGTCCACTTCTGGAATGATATCTAAGACTGTGGACATCTGAATATTTAAGAAAAATGTGCATTCAAAAATTGGACAAAACATACTCAGTAAGAGAACCATCATGCATTTTAAAATTGCACAAAGAGATTAAAAACATACATGGAAATGTGTTGCAATGTTCATGCAAGGAAACAGATAGAGCTTGGGAATGTTCATGGATTGCAATCATCCCCAGGATTCTGGAAGTGGCAGAAGGGTAATTTTCCCAAAATCTGGGGGACGGGGGGGACGGGACCCTTTCATCTAATTCATACGTGAATGGAAAGAAACCCTGAGGTTGAAATTATTAAGTGTCCTCCGTGGGCTCCAGCTGTCCAATTCAGCACATCCCTGAGCTGTTCTCCCAGCCAACATCTCACTCTCTGTGCCTGAGAGAGAGAAAAAATCTGCCACTCCATTCTCTTTTTCATCAGGAGGTCAGAAGGAACGTGCACCTGGGCATGGGGTGCGAGTGGGGGACTGCATGCGTCTCCCTTTTTCCATTGTTTCCCGCTTGGCTCTCCCCCCTTCCGAAGTTGAATATTAGCCTGACATTGGAACAATCGGGCCAGTGTTTCCAGTCCATGGCGATCTCCCAGTGGGACCAAGAGACGACCCCCCTTTCCCCTCCCTGGGGCTGTTCCATCGTCTGAGGATCCTTCCATCCCTCACACTGGCTAAAGATGAGCCTCTCTGAACAAGGGGAGGCTGGAGCTCTTTGCAGCGGTCTATGTGATACAATTACAGTGACTACAAAAATGCGGTGGAGATTAATTATTCCCTTGGGTGGAGGTTACCAACCTCTATTTGTTTCTTGTTAATTGATGGGATGAAAGTGGTTCACAGCAAGATCCCAGAGGGTCCTGGTTTTCAAATGCCGAAGAAATCCCCTTCTTCTGCTCCCTAAATGGCATCTCTCTTAATCAATGAGCAAAATTATGGTAGCAGGAAAACTGTACACAGCCTTTAGTTCAGGGTTCTCAACCTTCTTAATGACGCAACCCCTTAATACTGTTCTTCATGTTTTGTTAACCCCCAACTATAACATTATTTTCTTTGCTACTTCATAACTGTAATTTTGCTACTGTTATGAAATGTAATGTAAATATCTGATATGAAGGATGTATTTTCATTCACTGGCCCAAATTTGGAACAAATGCCCTATATGCCCAAATTTGAGTACTGGTCAGGTTGGGGGGGGGGGGATTGATTCTCATTTGGGAGTTGTAGTTGCTGGTATTTATACTTAACCTACAATCAGAGAACATTCTGAACTCCACCAATGATGGAACTGAACCAAACTTGGCCCACAGAACTCCCATGACCAACAGAAAATATTGGAATGGTTTGGTGGGCACTGACCTTGAGTTGTGGAGTTGTAGTTCACCTACAGCCAGAGAGCACTCTGGACTCAAACAATGATGGATGTGGACCAAACTTGGCACAAATACTCAATAATTCCAAATGTGGACACTGGTGGAGTTTGGGAAAATAGACCTTTACATTTGGGAATTGTAATTGCTGGGTTTTACAGTTCACACAATTCAAAGTGCTGGTGTTGACGTACAAAACCTATACGGTTCCGGCCCAGTTTACCTGTCCGAACGTATTCTCCCCTATGAACTGTCAAGAGTGCTAAGATCGTCTGGAGAGACCCTGCTCTTGGTCCCACCACCTTTGCAGGCGCGTCTGGTGGGGGCGAGGACAGGGCCTTTTCTGTGGTGGCCCCCCGGCTGTGGAATTCCCTCCCAAATGAAATTAGATCCACCCCCCTCCCTCCTGACTTTTAGGAAGTGGGTGAAAACGTGGCTGTGCAATGAGGCCTTTGCAGAATGAAGGAGGAGATCGCGAAGCGACTAAAGTCGCCAACCACTTGATATGGACTGAATATATGAATTAAGTTGGACTTGATTTTACTTTGGCGAAAGGCTTTTTAAATGTATTTATTGTATTGTATTGTATTGTATATTTTATTGTAAATTTATGACGTTTTTAGATTTTAAATGTTAGCATTGAATACTTGCTGTTTGCCGGTCTGAGTCCCTCTTCGGAAATGAGAATGCCGGGGTATAAAAGTTTTAAATAAATAAATAAATAGTTCACCTACAATCAAAGAGCATTCTGAACCCCACCAACGATAGAATTGGGCCAAACTTCCCACACAGAACCCCCATGACTTGAAGGGCCTCACTGGCTTGAGCCTCCCTTCAGCCTCACACACTCTCCCTCACCCATTTAAAACAGAGTTCTTAAAACTAAAGTCCATATGTAATAACATTTTATCTCATCTGGCATGGGGCTGATTGGAATTGCTTGGGAAGGAATGCCATAATTATGATGCTACTATAGAGAAAACTCTCTTGTGTCATTAATCTAGCTTCTCAGGAAGGGTTTCGCCTGCATCTGTGGCAAGCATCCTCAGAGATTTGAGGTTGGACTGGATGGCCCTTGGAGGTCTCTTTACAACCTCTGGGGATGCTTGCCACAGATGCAGGTGAAACGTCAGGAGAGAATGCTTCTAGAACATGGCCATACAGCCCGAAAAACCTACAACCCATGTTAGCATTAGTTATTATTCTCACAATTATGTAATACACTAGTGTTAGTCCTGGAGACTTGGACAATGGATTGTTGTTATTGCCATTGCTATTTAATGCAAAGCAGATTCGCAATATCATGTAACCATAATAATTGTAAGGTTGGGAGATGGGTTTAGATTACAATTATTCAGTGTTGACTCCAATGCAGTTATAATACTGAAAACAACTTTTCAGCAGAATGTCAGTTTCACTATAACAAAATGGCACTATATCAAAATGGCAACTTTGTACTTAACAAAGTACAAAGGAAGTTTCCTTCTGTTGAGTCAGAGTATTGGTCCATCTAGGACAGGGGTCCTCAAACTTTTTTTAACAGAGGGCCAGGTCATAGTCCCTCAAACAGTTGGAGGGCCAGATTATAATTTGAAAAAAATGAATGAATTCCTATGCACACTGCACATATCTTATTTAAAGTGCAAAAAACACTTTAAAATAATACAATAATTAAAATGAAGAAAATCTTAACAAATATAAACTTATTAGCATTTAATTGGGAAGTGTGGGCCTGCTTTTGGCTGATGAGATAGGATTGTTGTTGTTGTTGTGTTTTTTCAAGTCATTTCAGATTTAGATTGACCCTGAGTGAGGGCCAGGTAAATGACCTTGGAGGGCTGTATCCGGCCCTCAGGCCTTAGTTTGAGGACCCCTTATCTAGGGCCTCTTCCACACAGCTGAATAAAATCCCACAGTGTCTGCTTTGAACTCGAATATATAGCAGTGTGGACTCAGATAACCCAATTCAAAGCTGCAGCCAGACCTCTCACTGGAGCAGGGTACAGGGAGCACACAACTCTCCTGTTATGTGAGCTCAATTGGCTGCCAGTTTGCTACAGAGCACAATTCAAAATGCTGGCTTCAGCCTATAAAGCCCTAATGGTTCCAGCCCACCCTGTCCAAACGTATCTGCTGCTATGAACCATCATGGCAACCCTGCTCTCAGTCCTGCCTCCGTCGCAAGTGTGGTTGGTGGGGGCGAGAGACAGGCCTTCACAGTGGTGGCTCCTTGGTTCTGGAACTCTCTCCCCAGTGAGATTACATCAGCCCACTCCCTCCTGGCCTTTAGAAAAAAAACAAAGACGTGGTTGTGGGACCAAGCCTTTGGCCAGTAAAATAATGCAGTGCAAAGAATAATTAGGAAATATGTGTAAAGATAATCAGAATGGCTCAAGTGCAAAGAATAATTAGGAAATATGTGCAATAATAATTGTAATGGCTCAGGTGTATGATTTTTGGGTCATGTGATTTTAATATTTATAGCAAGATGTTTTAATGCTTTGTTTTAATGTTTAAATGTTTGTGTCTTATGTTTAATGGTTTTAATTATTTTAATTTACAGTCATGTTCGTTATAACAATTTTTCTTTGTATATGCATATGGCATTAAATTTTTGTCATTAATATGTTGCAAACCTCTCGAGTTCCCCCCGCCCCCCGGTGTGAGAAAGGTGGTACATAAATGTGATAAATAAATAAATATTTTGGGTTATTCCGCCTTGATATTCTGATTTCAACATGACGCTGAGGCTGCAATTGTATGTTTTTAATTGTTAAATTGTTATTATATGTTTTTCTCTGGGGGTTGACTTGTTGCTGTGTTGTATTGAGGGCAGAGACTGCCTGTGTAAACCGTCCCGAGTCGCCTTCGGGCTGAGAGGGGCGGTATAGAAACGTGACAAATAAATACATAAATAAATATTCTGGGTTATTGTCACAAACACGGACTTACCGGCCCCTTAATCACACACACACAGACGTACTGAAGGCTAACTACTTTATTGAGTATAATAACAGTTCAAAGATATAGTCCAATAAGAATATATAAAAGCAATCCAAAAAGCTTGAAGTGTCAATGTCCAAGATAACGTAGCAAATAGGCAAAAGCTTAGCAAGGCTCCACTTGACTGTGGATCAGGAACAAAAACAAGGCTCCACAATGCTGTGGATCAGGAACAAGGGCAAGGCTCCACAATGCTGTGGATCAGGAACAAAGGCAAGGCTTGATGATCTCTAGCTATCCAGCTAGTGATCCCACTCCGCTCACGCCTATTCAGGTGCGACGTGGCCGGAGAACTGAGGATTCGTTCCCACGGATCCTATACTTAATCCTTCGGCCGAGGTCCCCGACGCTCTAGGCTTCTTCGTCTCCAATCCCTGCTGACGGACCTCGGCCGGTCTAGGGCCTGGGACCAATCCCTCCTGCTAGATTCGATGTTCCGTCTTCTATCAAAGGTTCGACCTTGTCTCTCGGCAGCTGTGTTGCTATCTCCCTGAGAGCTTTCCTCCCTAGCCGTTTCCCATGCGCCTTCTTCCATATCTTCCTCAGGAGGCTCCTGGGAAGATCTCCCTCCCGGATGTTCATAGCTCCCTGAATCAGAATCTAATTGCACCTGGTTATCTGAATCATCCCTAGGACCAAAACACATTTCTTCCCAGGCCAAGCTCTCTGTGGGCGAAAGAGGCCCCTGCGGGGAAAGCTGCCCTTCACCCCAGTCATCTAGCTCATCCTCTGAATCCCGTTCTAGCTCAGCTGGTTCTAATGCTAATGGGACCCCAGGTCCTGTCCCCTGCCCTCCAGGCACAAACGAGAACTGCTGTGCTACAGTTATATGGCTGTGTGGAAGGGCCCTAAGGCTGCACTGTCAACATTTAATGATTTCCAAAATGCTAGAGATTGGATCTGTGTTTGTAGTTTAGTGAAGCATTTATGCCTTCGGTCAGAATTCTAGATACCTTTCCCTAAACTACATTCCCCAGGATTCATTAGGATTGAACTATAGCAACGATAGTAGAACTATACTGTTATAATTGCATGGTTTGAAAGGGCCCCTACAGTATATTTGTTATATGCTGAATTTGTTGGGAACCAGTGTGGTGTAGTGGTTTCAATGCTGGACTAGGATTCTGGGAGACCAAGGTACATCTTACGCTCACGGCTTCAGCGGAAGGTAATGGCAAACCTCTTTGAATAAATATTTTCAAGAAAACCTGGTGAAACCTTAGTTTTACCATAGCTTGCAAGCATCTTGAAGGCACACAACAATTATTTTATTGTGAGCTACTAGGAACATTACTTTTGGAGAAGTGTGGTGTAAATTCAATAAACAGGCCCATCCATAACAGCTTTAGGAGAGTTTGTACTGTTGGAAGGCATCCGCTTTGAGAAACCCAATGTCTGCTGTTGGAGTCCATCCTCATAGCTGAGGATGATGATGATGAGGAGGAGGAGGAGGATGATGGTTTTATTAGCTGCCTCTCCTTGTGGCTGATCCTGATGCAGTATCATTACACTTGTATGCATCCATCTCACTTTTTTCCAGGTCTATTTTTTCATCTTTTTTCTCTATTTACATTTTAACAAGAGGAAGGAGCAGTGGTAGTCAATGTAAACATCCCCTTTCTCAATTCAGGTTATCCCCAACCAACCCACTCTTACTTACCCCATTAACAATAAGCGAAGTAGCACTGACTCCTATCCTCCTTTAACCATAGCAAGCAAACAACAAAAGCAGTAAAGTGACTTCATAAAATCAGAAAGTAGTAAAATCTAGGATTTCCTGGTCTTTTAAATCAGTTTGGATGTTGCAACTGCATCTCTCCTCCTTTTGATTTTTTTCAAACTACAAAGATGAGATCTGGATTGACAACTGGTAACCCGATCGGTATGAGCCCTCAAAAAGTGGCACTGATTGGCTATTAATTAGCACTCATTGTAAGTCACTGAGCCATGACAAAGCAAAGGAGGGCTTTGACGAGCAAGGCGAACACAAGCCATACCAGTGCACACCAAATGTCCAAAGATCATATGGATTTATGCTGTTGTTTACTAGAATCTTATCTTTCGAGGCTTTCATATATGTCATTTAAAGGGCTATGCCATGTGGGTAAAACTGATGTGCTGAAAAATTTATAGGCCAAAGGAATTTCTGGCAGAATTCAGCATGTACTCAGCTCAAAAGTCTACCCGCTTTTATTGTAAACAGAGCTTGGCATAAATGTATTTTATTATTTTGTACTATAGCACTATATACTATAACAAATAATGGTCCTATGAGAGAGCCCCCAGTGGCGCAGTGGGTTAAACCACTGAGCTACTGAACTTGATGACCGAAAGGTCGCCGGTTCGAATCCAGGGAGTGGGGTGAGCTCCCGCTGTTAGCCCCAGCTTCTGCCAACCTAGCAGTTTGAAAGCATGCAAATGTGAGGTCAATAGGTACTGCTCTGGCGGGAAGATAACAGCACTCCACATAGTCATGCCAGCCACATGACCTAGGAGGTTTCTACGGACAACACCGGCTCTTTGACTTAGAAATGGAAATGAGCATCAACACAACTGGACTTAATGTCAAGGGAAACCCTTTACCTAATGGTGCTATGCTAAACATCCTGTCCAGTGAAATTATGCTGGCTGGAGAATTCTGGGACCTGTAGTTGAAAACATAATTACTGTATTCCCAACTTCGTTTGCAGGAACATGAAACTATTCAAATCACTGAATACTTGTAGCTGTGGGGATCTAATATCCACAACATCTACTATAGACTATAGGGGGTACACTTGGGAAATACATCATATTAGATTTAGTATGCTTTCAACCAAGATAGCCTAAGGCCCCTTCTACACAGCTGTATAAAATCCACATTGAACTGGAATATATGGCAGTGTGGACTCAGATAGCCCAGTTCAAAGCAGGTATTATGGATTACTTGCCTTGATATTCTGCATTATATCGCTGTGTGGAAAGGCCCTAAGCCAGAGAAAACTGCAGGCATGCCCACAGAAATGTTTATACACTACTACTCTTAGTGAGATGGGGAATGAATCCTGAACATTTTGTTTTCTAACAGAAATGACGCTTATTGTTTTATCAAAATGCATGGAAAAAAAACCAATGCACTACCAAATGTGTTTGATTTTTATTCATTTTAATGTTGATTTCAGAGGATGCATCATGTTTATAGGCCATCTTGATGGACTGCAATTCCCATCAGCTCTAGCTAGCTCAATGCAATACTAGGTGAAGAATGATGTGAGATGCAGTCCAACAACGTCTGGAGTATTCCAGACAGCCTTCATCATTGTGAAGATCTCGTCTCCTACCTTCACCATTAGCAATGTTCTCTATGTAATTTTCTCAGACAGTTTTTAAAGCAGCGCCCATGATATTGCATACAACAAGTAAAAAACTTCCCATATCAAGGCAAATAATTGGATAGTTAATTTTTTTAGGGTGAATGGGAGGGCTTATGTTTGTTTCTTCACTGTCCGGCAAAAATACTTTCCTATCCAAATCCTAAAGAAGTTCTTTAAAACCCTTAATTATACATTTACCATACAATATTTCAAATAAGTCACAGCAGGATGTTGTTTCTGTGGAAGATATAACAATTGGAAATGAATAAAAGCACATAGGCTCTAGAATGGTGGTTCTCAACCTGTTTCCCCAGGTGTTTTGGCCTTCAACTCCCAGAAATTCTTACAGGTGGTAAACTGGTTGGGATTTCTGGGAGTTGTCGGCCAAAACACCTGGGGATCCACAGGTTGAGAGTCACTGTCTAAAATATTCCTCCATGCCATTTTAGAACATTATTTAGAAGCCTTCTGCAGTTCAGAACCAGTGTGATATAGCAATCTATTAGACTGCAGGTTCAGGAGATGAGGATTGAATGCCTGCTCAGCCATGGAAACCAAATGGGCAGCCTTGTGCAACTCAAACTCCCTCAGTCTAAGAAGGAAGCAATGGCAAACATATCTGAAGAAAACTTGCCAGGAAAATGCTATGACAGGATCACCGTAAATTGATGTTGCCTTGAAGGCTCATACCAAAACTTTCCTAGTTGATAATAAGAGTTGTATTCCAATACAACTGAAGAGCTCCAGTTTGGGAAATACTCTTCTTTACTACCCAGAACTTAAAAGAGTTACCTTATTTTACTATAGTTCACATACCACCACCCTCAAGTCCACATGGCCACTTGCCATATTGGCTAGTGGATTGTGGGAACTATGGTCTCTCGACTTGCTACAATGGTTTTAATCTCAAACTAAAGCAGTTTGACCTAGCTGTGTCAATGCTGGCTGATGCAACCTTGCAAAATATGCATAGAGACAAGTGTGCACGCATGCACAATTATCATGCATGAAGTCTCTTGGACACATAGGTTTTGCACTGCATGTAAAAGCAGCCCTTAAACATAGACCTCTTTTATGCCGAAGGAGACAAAGTGGCCCAACTAATACAAATTTATAAACCAGTGATGTTTTAAAGACCCAGTGTAA
Source organism: Anolis apletophallus (assembly GCA_030556195.1). Lineage (NCBI taxonomy): Eukaryota > Metazoa > Chordata > Lepidosauria > Squamata > Anolidae > Anolis > Anolis apletophallus. The sequence continues at coordinate 100,603,372 of JARBWK010000009.1, forward strand.
GCAAATTTATTAAAACTAATCTGCCGGTCACTACGTCTTTCTGAACCAGTGTCAGTTTGAGATGGGGGCTAAAGTGTTGTGGGTGTGAGGGGGTGCCTAAGACTCTCCTGCCTGCATACAATGAATGTATTTGGGCCATAAAGAGCTCCTAGCTCCACCCTCTGCCTTTCCCTCCCCCAGTGCTAAGCAGCAAGCCAGTCACAGAGACATTCATGCAGGGTATTAGGAAAAACCAAGCTTCCCCCTAGGAATGGCACTTGACTGAGAGTTCCCTCAGCAGACAGCTCCTGAAAGCCACCAGGCTTGCAAAAGGAGAACAGAGAGCCTATTGGGATACAAATTACAGTTCTCTCAGGATTTGCCCGACACACCGGCCGATGTAAGTTTCCCTACCTGAACTTGGTGACTCTTTACCTCTCTTTCATTCTTTTTCTCTCATTTTTCCCCCTGACAACTTTCTCCTTTGGTTTTTTTTTTGCCAGAGAAAAGTTGTTGCTCTTCTTTTCAATGATCTTTGAACCAAAAACTGCCAATTTCCAAGCCAGTCATCTTTCTCATTTGGCTAGGTTCATTTAAAAAGAGGAAAAAAGTGGTGATGAGTTCTACTTTATTTTTAAATATTGCTTCTCAGAAGTTGGCAGAAACTTTATAAGGTGGAACGGAGGTGAGAAGCATCTGTGAGCCGAAGCTTTGAACTTTCTAGAAGTTATATTTTAAATAACTTTTAGAGCATAGGTAAAACAGGAAGAGAATATGAAGCCAAAATATTTCCACCCCACTCTATGGTGCCTTGTACCTGGTCTGCTTCAAAAAAAATCATTGTGTGCTAAGGACAGATTGTGAAATGTACCTCTTAGGCGACCGTAAGGCGTTTATATTTTGATCCTTTAATGCTAAAACCATCCATTTCTTCTCAAACTGCTGATATTCTTGACTCTAATCCCAAACAAGTTTAAATTGACAGCTCCAGTCATCTCTGGAATTAAAATGTAGAAGGAGATATTAGAATGAAAGGATTGGTTTTTTGTCTTCTCATTTTTCCAAGACTACTAGATCTTTGTTAGTGCTCAATGTGCTCACTCAAAAATGGGCTTTAATATTTACAGCAGCTATTGTACGTTTCTAATTAATTTTAAATCGTGTGTCCCTCATCTTTGATCACAGATTTTTCAGCTCCCATAAAATGTTGCGTAAGGCTTCTTTTTCCATATTTTTCTTAGCTATTTACTGGTTTTTTGTCAGACTACAAGAACAGTTTTAGTGCTTTTCGGCTTTAGCGTTGACACTCACCTGTCTTTCTCCCTTCCCTTTTCTTGTGGTTTCAGCTTTGAAGTAGTAATAGCTGAGGAGTAAAACAAAGAATCAAACATGACGGATGATCAAGACCTTTCTGAGGTTGAGATGAGTCCTGTGGGTTCTGAAGACCACCACTGCCTTTCACCAGGACCTTCCATGGCATCGGATGCCAATGCTCACCTTACCAACTCCAGCAGCGGTGAGATGGGGAAGGTGAAAAAGGAGCAGCAGGATTCAGAACCGGATGATGATAAGTTCCCAGTGTGCATCCGGGAGGCAGTGAGCCAGGTACTGAGCGGCTACGACTGGACCCTGGTGCCCATGCCTGTGCGGGTCAATGGAAGCAGCAAGAGCAAGCCCCATGTCAAGCGGCCTATGAATGCCTTCATGGTGTGGGCGCAAGCTGCCCGGAGGAAGCTGGCAGACCAGTATCCTCACCTCCACAATGCAGAGCTTAGTAAGACCCTTGGGAAGCTCTGGAGGTAAGAATGGTGTGGGAAGAAAGCATATAATGTGCCGGGGAACTGAGGCATGCTATGGAGGGAGAGAAGATCAGAAAGCATATTGGGTCTCTCTTTATGCAGCATGCTGCTAAAGGTAGAGCAAGTGGATTGGACCAGGTAACAAGGAACGGTCAATAGAAGGAAGTAGAGAAGAAACTGTCTGTCTTGGCTGCATGTTGCCAGTATGAAACTTAGAAATGTGACATTTTTTTAGCCATTGCTTCTAGAATCCTCAAGCTGGTATGGATAGCAAGGAATTCAAAGAGTTGTAGTCCAAAAAGATGACTTTTCAAAGATCTGCATGTAGCTCCTGTTTTGAATTTGCATATTGTTCTATCCCATGGTCTGGTTCATCAGATAGTAAAATGCATGCCTATGTATTGGTTTCCAGACATTATTTTATTTGCCTACTCATTCCTTCTGTGCTGGTAGCACAGTGGGTTAAACTGCTGAGCTGCTGAATTTGCTAACCGAAAGGTCGCAGGTTCGAATCCGGGGAGTGGCGTGAGCTCCTGCTGTTAGTCTCAGCTTCTGTGAACCTAGCAGTTTGAAAAAATGCAAATGTGAATAGATCAATAGGTACCGCTCCAAAGGGAAGGTAACAGCGCTCCATGCAGTCATGCCGGCTACATGACCTTGGAGGTGTCTACGAACAATGCTGGCTCTTCGGCTTAGGAATGGAGATGAGCACCAACCCCCAGAGTTGGACACGACTAGACTTAATGTCAGGGGGAAACCTTTATCTTTACTATACCTTCTCTAAATTCATGGTTCCCCTAAAGTTTTGTTTCCTCATCTGTCCATGAAGCTCTCTTCTTTCACAGAGTGCGTAATGTTGATTATTCTGGACAATTCTTAAATCTGATATCAACAGTTACGATGAGAAAATCAGGGCAGGTTTGAGTGCAAGCATAAATCTGCTTTTTTCACTGGGCAAATATTAATGTTACTTTTCTGGTCTAAGGTCTACACAGCAAAACGAAATATATACATGATGGTGTGGATATTTAGGCACACATGTGACCCACACACATATAAATACTTATTGTAAATAATGGTTTTAAGTTAGTCCCGTGATTGTGAGCGTTCATTTTGAAGCACTTTGAGTTTGACCTAGTTGATGCACTGTTACCAATGGTTTTCCCCCCAAAAAAACTTATTTAAATATATTTCAACCAGAAGCTTGAAGACAGAGTGGGCATTGCTAGAGGGGAGCAGTTTTGTGACAGAAAGAGTTCTGTCCCCATTTCCATTATTGTTTAGTTACAGTTATCAATGGAACCGATGAGTGTTAGGGGGTGATGTGGATTTGGGATCTGATGCTTGAGAAATATTGGGCTAGCAAAAGACTGTGTGAAAGTCTTTTGAAACTAGGGAACAAAAATAGGGAAAATGATGCTACAATGAAAACATAAAATGCCTTATGTTGCTACTATTTTGTTGTGAATTCCTTACTTCTGGACAATCAGTTCATCAGAACTTTGGTTTGTTTCTGTGTACAGAACTATACATTGTGCAGATAAGTCAGTGGCCACTAAAATAGTGAGCAGACAGAGGCACATGACATTCCTCACCATATAGTACATTTCCTAAGGCTGCATTCCCATACACAATTGTCTGTGAGTAAGTTCCACTGAACAAAGTGGGGCATTCTCCAGAGAAACCATGCATAGGATTGGACTGTTCCGTGTTTGGGGTGTATGTGACTTATCCATTTGTTCATTTTGCTCTTTTCCTACATGGGATCTGGACATCTTCCTTTACGGAAGCATTTGTTTCAGGCACAACACGTTTCCACAGCATTCAAATAGGGCTATAAATCTCACGGCGAAAAGTGGTCACTTCCCCATGCTATAGGGGTCATTGCCATTTAGAGTGCTGTCTTGAGCGCAGTTGTGAAATGCCATGATTACCTATAGAAAAGTGGCTGGGACATCCGTGATTATAATAGATGCAATTCTCCTCCTGTCCTCAACACCTGCAAAGATGAAATTAACTTGTTTCAAGGCAAGGACCTTCAAGAGAAGTTACTTGTTAGGATTGTGGATTTATTCTGTGGCTTTATTTGCCATAGGGAATGTGACAAGATTTCTTTTTGCCTGAGACCGGCACTTTGAAAAGGGGTTTCATTTTTTAAAATCTAATTTCCCAGAGTTTCCCATCCATGTTACAGTCCAAAGAAATACCTTTTCCAAATTCTTCCTGAAAGCAGTTCAGGAAGAGCAAGAAATTTGCTTTTGCTTTATGTGTCCCTTGAAATGTATATCAACCAGGTTTTTTTTTTAAAAAAAGAGAAGCCAATATAGAATTTCATTTGCCGGACAGGGTAACCTTGTTACATTTTTGTAGGGATTTATATTGCATTATTGTCTGTGCAGCAAAGCATACTTTTAATGGATTGTGCATATCAGCCTTAAAAGTGAGTTTCGTCAATGAAGAATGACCTTTTGGTGTCAGCTTCAATATAACACAGTCTACTCTATATGCACAAATTCTGAAAGAAAACTCACATTATTTTCCTTTTTTCAGTTGAAATCTCTGGGTTCTGGTTTGGATTTTTGCTTTTATTTGAAAAATAAACAACAGAAAACAAAATGGAAGATGCCATTTTCATACTATCACATGACTCATGGCTTACAGGGTACAAATCAAGTATAAGCTGAAATCCCAAGATCTGGCCCTAGTGGTTGTTTTCAAAGTCTTTCTCCCATCCACACCCTAACCATCATGTCTTCTAGGGATCTATATAAGTAGCTACGCCTAGTTCGTGTGATTAGCTTTGCTGAGCAATTTGTCTATGGGGAGCATCACAACACACATGTGATGTAGGGCTAAGAGTTCCACTTTATGCCCCTTGTGCCCTTGTTCATGAATAACTCCAGTCAGTGATTAGAAGAGAAAGGGACATGGCTTCATAGCAGAGCACATGCTTGGCGTGCAAACATTCATGAGTTTGTCCTTAGCATGGAAAGTTAGGATTGGGAAAGATTTCAACCTGAAAATCTAAACAGCACAAACAATACTGAGATAAACGGACCATTGGTGTCAATCACTGTAAGGCAGCTTTCGAGATCGAAATACTTTTTCGTTGCCTCCCAAAAGTTGTCTCATCATCCCAGTTTATACACCAATACACAAAAATATAGACTGAACTTGTAAAAAAGTAGTTTCAGATCTCTCCCCCATCCCTTCTCTGGTTTGTCTGACAGGTAATTCTTTTAATGGGTCTGAATCACAGGTACAGGTTAAAGAAACCAGAAACAAATATTTCAAACTCATCCTTTTCAATGATTTCAGTTTATCTCTTCAGTAAGAAAGATCAGCATCCATGGGGGATTTTTTTTTTATTCTTCTTTGGTCAGACCAAATACCTTTCCGAATTCTTATTTCCATAGAACAACTCACAGAAAATATAATGCCCAAATAAAATTAGAGACTGTAGTAATTGCAAACAAGTGTTGATACATTCATCCTTTGGACACCTGCATTTTTCTCAATCCCTGGGAAACTATTTCGGATAACTCAATGGTGTTTTGCTGTGGTGTGTACATTCAATTTGTGTGTGCGTGTGTGTGTGTGTGTGTTTATAACTTGCTTTATTCTTATGTTTGAAGATAAGGATGTTCCAAAGTCTGCATTGTTTTGGCTCGACCTTTTTTCATGTTGATGTTTTGCCACAATTCCATAACATTTTGGAGGTATTTGGGCTCCACACCTGTCCCAGTACATATTCATTCCTTACATCTACTACGGCTAGTAGCAATATTGCTTTTAGTAGCATCAGCCGACATAGCAGCAGTAATCATAATCATGAAACAAACCAGCAGGCAGAATAAGGTGGTATTTCAGGCTGATGAAAGTACAGTCAAACTGGTAGTGGTTTGTGAGTCTTGTATATTGTTGCACTTTGCTGTAGTATCGTTCTTGTTGCATAGTATTGTACTGCTGATCAAAGAAATTGAAATGTGTTTGAGGGAAATTTTTTTGGCTTTCTATACAAGAACTTGTACAGGTTTGGATACTATGCACCTTGGCTGTTAATATTGCAAGTTTGAGGATTGATGGTACCCTTGCTATGTTGCCCAGGTCCCACAATATCTTATGGCCCTTCGATATAGCCATATAACCCAGAATATCAAGGCAGAAAATTGACAATATTTGCTTTGAACTGGGTTATCTGAGTCCACACTGCCGTATATCCCAGTTCAAAGCAGATAATGTGGGATTTTATTCAGCTGTGTGGAAGGGACCTTAGTCATATCTTAATCATAATCATACCAACCTGGTCTAGAATCTATAGGAGTTGACTTATCTCAAGTCAGACTAAACTATCGATTGTTTTGACCTCTGGGTGGGTTTGAGCTACATTCCTAAATGCACATCTCAAAGAGCAGGTTCTTCTGAATTCAACTGGATTAACTTCCTGTGAATAGGTACACCATTTTAGTTCAATCTGATTTGAAATGTTTTATTTACTCTTTAAAATAATAATTTGAATTATTGATCCTCTAACACTTGTTACTGATTTCCAAAACAACGGCAGCAACATATTTCGCTTTTCTTGAAGTTTGCTATGTAATTGTTTCAAATAGGGAAGAACTTTTTTTTACCAGTTACCTGGTATGTTATGCCCCAAGAAAACGAACCCATTTTCAACTGTGCTTGTGTATGTAAAGTGTATTTGTCCGTGACGGCCAGGTATCCAACTAGTATATTAGAAGTGAGTGGTATTAAAGACTAACTATAAATATATTTATTTCATGTAATTTGCTATGCATAATCAGCTAAAACTATTAAAACGTCATTCCGCATTGAATTGATTAGGCATTTTCAGCCTAATATATATCCAGCTATTACAAAAATTTAAGAATTTAGCAATATAAAATGTTATGTTGCATAATACAAAATCCAACAAAAATAATAATATCTGAAATAAATATATTTTTGCATTGTTGTAGAAAGAGGCAAAAAAAACTATTGCCCGAAAGAATCACATTCACTTCTGTAACTTCAAAGTCCAGTGACAGTGTCAGATTGTTGCCAGTGGCTTTTCAACCCATCTAGAATTAATTAGATTAGTGAAATGGTAAATGAAGTGACAGTGATTGTTTTGGGTCTCAATTTCATTCAGCTCATGGTTGCATTTAATTCTTGCGATGCTTATTATAGTTTTATTGCTTTCTCTTCTGTCTTTGGGAGTTTAGCTACTCATCTTTACAGAACAAGGATAATTGAATACTGCAATTTATGTATGAGAACCTTGATTAGGGCCCCTTCCACACAGCTGAATAAAATCCCACGTTTTCTGCTTTGTACTGGAATATATGGCAGTGTTTACTCAGATAACCCAGTTCAAAGCAAATATTGTGGGATTTTCTGCCTTGATATTCTGGGTTATGTGGCTGTGTGGTAGGGTCCTAGGATTCCATTGCAGCTCACAGTCACAATTATAGAACCCTTGAATTGGCAGAGACCGCAAGAGGCATCCAGTCCAACCTCCTGCCATGCAGGAACACACAATCAAAGCATTCCCGACAGATGAATATTTGTTAATTAGTTAATATTGGTATTAGTTAATACTGGTATGGAATTTCTAATTGTGTTCTCTAGAGTCAAAATAGTAAGACATTCTCTAGTGCCTCTTATTACACTAAATAATAGTGAATATTGACCAGATGAGTCCTAGATAAAGTTGAGTTTTGGTTTAGTATCCTGGTCCCTAATATTTGTATTTCCTTCCTTCCTTCCCTTTCTCCTGCTTGCATGATTTGAGATCTCCTGGGAAGCCCTTCCCTCTCTGGCATATCTGATGTTAACATGGAAAAGGTCCTTCTCAGTAGTTGCTTCTTCTGAGAGAGATTGGGTCCTGCAGAAGTGTGTCGTACCGTCTGTGTTCTGTTTATCTCTTGTTTTAATTAATTATATATTTAAATTGGTTTTTAATTTTATGGATAGATTAATTTTGTTTAACTTTTATAATTAGTATAGTTTTTGTTAGCTATGTCAGTTCCAGCTGTTATGATATTATTTTGATTTTAAAACTGGGGGAAAGGCAAGATATTTACAACAACAACAACAACAACAACAACAACAACTTTGACTTAAGCTTGGCCCAAGACCTTTTCAGTCCTGAGGCAAAGAACAAACTGATCTGGCCATTTCTATCAATAGAATTACAGTATTGAGGTTCTGCACACTACCTTGTCCTTTGACTCCGAATTGAAATGACATTGGAACTATTTTAAGACAGAATAATCGCTGCTGTTGCTGTTAATGTTAACATCCCCATTTTTCCTTATTCTGGGAAAAGTGTGATTTATATCAGATTAACTGCTGAAGCTAACTACAGTAGAGTCTTGCTTATTCAACCTTTACTCATCCAACATTCTGTATTATCCAATGCAAGACCCTTCCACAAGCCATATAATCCAGAATATCAAGACAGAAAATCCTACAATATCTGCTTTGATTTGGGTTATCGGAGTCCATGCTGCCATATATCTCAGTTTAAAGCAGATAATGTTGCATTTTATTCTGCTGTGTGGAAGGGGCCGCAGCCTGACTTCTGCCCGGATTCACGGCTGTTGCAATACATTGCAATGTTTTGGTGCTAAATTTATAAATACAATAATTACTACATAACATTACCATGTATTGAACTGCTTTTTCTGTTGATTTATTGTAAAACATGATTGTTTGGTGCTTAATTTGTAAAATCATAATGTAATTTGACATTTAATAGGCTTTTCCTTAATCCCTCCTTATTATCCAACATATTTGCTTATCCAATGTTCTGCCGGCCCGGTTATGTTAGATAAGCAACATGTTAGATTTTGCTATCTCAAAATTAGCTGTGGGGCTGCGATCTCGGCTCCACTTGAGGGCAAGAGGCTTGCTTTGGAAACCCATTGAGGTGCTCCTCACAGCCCTGTCCTTTAATGCTGTTCCTCCCATCTGATCTCCAACACTTGCTGCCTGCGGCACCCACCTTCTTTTGCCTCATGGTAAGGCCAGTCCTGTTCTGGTTTTGGAAAATCAGCCACAACATACCTTGCTGACAGTAATCCATGGGCCAAATCAACATGGCTGCCTTCTTCGTCTTCTTTTTAATCTGATTTATGACTTTATTTGCTCTGCCGTATTTGCTTTTGCTAACAGAGACTTCCTTGTGCCTCTCCCTGCTAACATCGCTGTACACGTTTTCTTCATTTTTTCAATATCCTCCTGCCAACACTTGAAAATGAGTAGAAATATTTTAAAATAAATATTACCTTAAAATACACTTCAGACCTCTCCCCCCCCCCACACACACACACACACACTCCTTGCTTTTAGAGTGCTCCCCCAGCTGAAAAACTGAAATGCAGTTTTATTTGGTAATTCTGCCGTGAAGTTCTAATATGGCAGTATGTGAGCCATACTTTGAAATCTCTGACCCAAGACACACAGAAATCAGAAAAATTAGCTTCAGCACTCCTTCATTGAGGTTTTCTGGTGTTTATGCACAAGCCACATTAGAATAAATAGGGGTTTCACAGCAGCTCCGGTGTTATCTGTATCATTCCCACACTGAGACTTTGATCCACTTGAGATGGAAAAGCTATGGGGTTGAAAGTCTACATGGATTAAAACTGTTGAAGTCTACCGGTCTTCATTTGGACCATATTTTTCATTATGTAGGTTAGACAACTACAAATATATTTTAGTGTAAAGCAGCGTTTCTCAACCTAGGGGATGGGACCCCTGTGTGTGTGTGTGTCGGGGGGGGTGTCTGAGGGGTTGCCAAAGACCATAACAAACAGTATTTTCCATTGTGTGGGAAATTTGACCCAATTCTATCATTGGTTGGGTTCAGAATGCTCTTTGATTGTAGGTGAAGTGTAAATCCGAGCAACTACAACTCCCAAATGTCAAGGGCTATTTTACCCAAATTCCACCAGTGTTCATACTTGGGTATATTGAATATACGTGTCAAGTTTGGTCCAGATCCATCATTGTTTGAGTCCATAGTGCTCTCCGGATGTAGGTGAACTACAACTCCAAAACTTAAGGTCAATGCTCACCAAACCCTTCCAGTATTTTCTGTTGGTTTTGGGAGTTCTGTGTGCCAAGTTTGGTTTAATCCCATCATTGGTGGAGTTCAGAATGCTCTTTGATTGTAGGTTAACTATAAATCCCAGCAACTACATCTCCCAAATGACAAAATCAATCCCTCCCCAACCCCACCAGTATTCAAGTTTGGGTGTATTGAGTTTGTGTGTCAAATTTGGTCCAGTGAATGAAAATATATCCTGCATGTCAGATATTTACATTACAATTCATAATAGTAGCAAAATTATAGTTATGAAGTAGCAACGGAAATAATTTTATGGCTGAGGAACATGAGGAACTGTATTAAGGGCTCACAGCATTAGGAATATTGAGAAACACTGGTGTAAAAGGAGTGAAAAGGGGGGAGAGTGGTAATAGTTAAGTCCTATATTGTGCAGACAGAATTAAATTTGTTTCCATATGTCTTTAAAAGAAACCCTTATAATCCATGTTTTGAATCTCACCCTATTTTTTTCACATGGGACATTTTAGTTGTGAATGTGAAATACTCAAAAGGCAACTTCCGTATTCTCATCTACATTAAGAACAAGCAGAGATTTGGGAGGGTTTTGGATTACCGCTCCCTGAATTCCTTAGCTAGCATAGCTAGCTACAGATTCTGGGAACTGTTGTTCAAAAAGGCAGCTTTTCCAGTCTCTCCTTAAAAGTAAACGAAAGGAGTGGGGTGAGATTTGGGACTGTTTAAGATGCCTATGCAGAAGCAAATAGAATGAAACTTAAAGGTTTAATAATTGGAACAGACAAGGCTGACTTTATTGACATCAAATTCAACGAAAATCACTTTTGCCTTCCCTCTTCTCGTGTTTGACTGCCACTGCTGTTGTGGTTAATACATTTTGTTCAATTTACCCTTCCTGATCTGTAATTTTACACCTTAAAGAAAAAAAGAGTGTTCTAAACCACATTTTATTTTGAATTTGTTTTGAAAATTTATATTTTTTCTTTATGTGTGTGTGTGTGTATAAGTGCCTTCAAGTCTTCTTTTAGCTTATGATGATCTTCTGAATTTCCCTGACATTTTCAAAGGTTTTTTCTTAGGTGAAGAATACTCAGAGGTGGTTTTACCAGTTCTCCTTTCTCAAATATAGCTTCCAGTGTTCGTTGGCGGTCTGCCATCCAAGTACTAACCAGGGTTGACCTGCTTAGTTTCCAAGAGTGGTGCCTTTAGGCCCTTTACTTTTTGTACTTTGCATAAAATGTCAAAGGCATTCCTCTTTTCAAACCCATGCATCACTTTTTGTATCATGTACAAGGTCTTTAGCCATCTCTGTGAAAAAGTGCTGCAAAAAATTGCAACTCCCACAATCCCACAGCCTTGAGCCAGAATTGTGAAAGTGGTATCAAACTGCATCAATTCTACAGCGTGATCTTTTGGCTTACTGATATTCCAGACGCTGGAGAATTCCAATGCACTTAAATCAAAATGAAACTAAATCGAAATCTATGAAAATTCAATGTAGCAATGCATTCGGAAAGATTGAAATAAAATCGTAAAATATGTGTTGCTTTGACCTCCAGTAGATGGCACTGTTTTTGAAAAAAAGCATATTTTACCTGTCTCAGGTGTGACATCTATATAATAGTAGATATGTGAAAGCATAAAACATGCGCCTATTTGAATGCTACGTTGTGTCAAAATGTCAAAGCAATCAGTGAAGTATTTTGGGCGATTTAAGGTTTTGAACAAACGAACATTTGCATCTTTATTTTTATAGATAGATAAAGTGCTGGTTTGATAACCCATGTACCATCAATAGATTCGTCTGTGTATGTGCCTAACACAGCCAGGGTATAATCTCATTAGTCCTTCTGTTGCAACTGTGTTATTATGAATATTGGACTCTAGGACTCTATATCTTTTCTTGATATAAGTACTTTACAGTGGCAATATATAAAAGGGAAATGTTTGTTACAATTCTTGCTATTATTATCTGCCATAGTAGACATTTTCCCATTGTGATCCTATGGGAGAGTTGGGCAATTGCATTTTTGTTCAAGTGCATCTACAGTTGCTGAACTTTGTGAACCCATTATTGCATGCACAGGCAAACTTCGGCCCTCCAGGTGTTTTGGACTTCAACTCCCACAATTCCTAACAGCCTACCAGCTGTTAGGAATTGTGGGAGTTGAAGTCTAAAACACCTGGAGGGTCAAAGTTTGCCCGTGCCTGCATTATTGTCTCTTTAAATATAGTTATAGAGACTACATAACATTCTTAATAATGAAAATAGATGCATCTCAATGGAACATGGGATTGGCATGTGTAGGAAAATCCTAATTGTACTTAAAATCATTATGCTTGAAGTGATATACATTATAGTTACACACAATGCCCATATTCTTTACAAAAAGGCTACGTGCTATATATAACATAAATTTAGTTGTTAGCCTCAACTGGAGTAGATACTTTGAATCAATTGGGATTATATATTAAATATAAATCCTATTAATTCAATTGGCATGCTCAGTTTAAGACTAATAATTGGACTTAGGCCATTGCCTTTAGTATTCCCATTTTATAGATCATGTGCCCAGAGCGGCTTTCCAAAAAGTTCATCTCCAACGTCTCCTGCATGTGTCCGCACTAGAGGAGTCAGCAGCTCTGCTGACTTTTATTCTGACCCTTCAGCCACTCCATCATGCTAACTGATTTTAGATAGTGTTTTAAAGTTTGATGTGTTGGTTTTTAATGATTGTTTTAATATATCTGTTTATTTTTCTGTATATGTATGTTTACATGGCATTGAATAGTTGCTTATACATTTAAGCCGCCTTGAGTCCCCTATGGGGTTGAGAAAGGCGAGGTATAAATAGGGTAAACATATACATAAATAAACAAATTGTGAAAACCTAGACATTGTTCAAAATTAAACTAAGAGAATATATGGAAACTGCATGCATATAGCTAATGCACATTTTTTATGTGAAAACAGACAAGTTTGTTTTGCCTAATCAATGTGTGTTATCCTGACATGTGATGGTACACATGGCAGTTACTGATCATTTGCAATGAAAAGGAAGAGCGAATGCATGACCATTTATTGGTTGCATGGATTAATGTTTCTCATGCCTTGCCTTTCTATTTTTGCTTCTGGCTCTGCAAAGATTTTCAAGGCTATGGAGAGGCAATGAAGGTTGTTCACTATTAGTGGAATCAATGGTAATGGCACAGATAAACTTTTTAGTGTGGGAAAACAAGGGTGTGTGAAGTACGCTCTCCTTCTGTCCATCTCATGAAGAATTCACCATGAAACCACACCTTTGGGAGATATAAATAGGCCCTTATCTGTTTTCGTGGAGAGTCTCCCACCGGGCTATCATGTGCTCTTCTCCCATTTTTAAAAAATCACTTATAGCATAAGGAGGCAGTTAGAAGTGATTATTGTGTTCCTCCAGCAAAGATGGGGCAAAATCTCCATTGCTGTTTATTGCGTTAAGCCGCCTTGAGTCGCCTTTGGGCTTGAGAAAGGCAGGATAGAAATATCGTAAATAAATAAATATTATGTGGGGAAATGATGTACCAATTATTCTTTTGCACTAAATGGGTGTAGAAAATGGAGAAAATATAACCACCAGACAGAGCATGCAAGGCTCTTAGATTAGATAATGTAGATTGTTTGTAGTTTGTAGCTATTGTTTCTTTGATGGTTAGGATATAGTAGCATTATTCTAGAAAAAGTATGTTTTTTAAAAAAAAAATGTTGTTGATGCTGTTTTGGTTGCTTGGGAGATATGTTTGTATGTTGGTTTTGTTTTAATCCATCTTAATAAAATATGTAATAAAAAAGAAAAGAAAAGAAGTGGTTGAGCTCTTGTGGGAACGCCGCTGTTGATAACTGGTCAGCTTCTTTTGTATACTGTAATTAACTATTCCAATTACTTTGCTTGAAGTTGTGCTCCTCTGCTTCCTCATACCATGACGGGAATTATCCCTTAGAAAGCTTTGGGTCTGTAGAAAATGTTATGAATGTTATTGGCCCCTTTATCACAAAGCAATACGCACTCTACCCAAGCCCTGTGCAGCTCTAACCTGTTCCATTTCTAATAGGTAGCTGAGTCATGTGTCTTTGGATCATGCCCGATTCCTGACAACATTTATCTGTCAACTCTGAAAAGTTAGAAATGTCAGAATTTAAGCTGCCCAAAGACAAAAATGTTATGAAAGGCTATACTTTCTTTAGTGTTAAATAGCCCAGAGGTTTAAAAAAATCACTAATTCACATGTCGTAGGCTATAGGTTGGGATAATTTATACCCGAACTAATGTGAACTCAGTCCTGTTGACTAATCTTTAGAACTAAGGATTTGTCACCACCATCATCATTATCAATGTATTGTCAAAGGCTTTCATGGCTGGAATCACTGGGTTGTTGTGCGTTTTCCAGGCAGTATGGCCATGTTCCAGAAGCTTTCTCTCCTGATGTTTTGCCTTCATCTATGGCAGGCATCTTCAAAGGTTTTGGGGTCTGATCTCACAACCTCTGACGATGCCTGCCATAAATGCAGGTGAAACGTCAGGAGAGAATGCTTCTGGAACATGGCCATACAGCCCTGAAATCCCATCATTATCATCATCAAACTATTGGAATGGACAACAGAATTTTGGCTTCAAGTTTAGCTTCCAGGCAGGGCCGTAGCCAGGATTTTGATTCGGGGCTGAGTTTGGTTCGGGGGCTGAGACTGGGTGGAAGAGGGTCTACCCTAGCAAACCTTTTGTATTGTTATCCCAATAACCCCATTAATATGGGATATAATGAGCATGGTGATCAGATCATGATTTAAATGCACATAACAGTTTAAATAATGCACCAGTAAGGCCTTTTCGCGGACCATCCTGAGAATTTGGGGGGGGGGGCTGAAGCCCCCTTAGCCCCCCCCCCTGGCTACATGCCTGCTTCCAGGGTCAACATGACCCCAGGCAAAGTAGCAGTATCATGAAGGAGTAGTAAATTGTTGGTTAGGTAATTATGTATTTTTACTTCTAGGGAGGGGGTGGTTCTGGTTCTTGTGGACTTTTCTGCCTTATATGATAAAATAATTTGGTTTAAATTTCTGTATGCCTTGACTTGGGTAGATAGGTGAGGACTGCATTTTGGCATCTATCTCAGGTAGCAGAATGTCTTAGGCCCCATCTGCTGGCTTCAAATATAGAGCTCTTCTAGAAATGAATCACTGAATGCAATGAAACGACACCCCAAGACAAAAGGCCACCATATTTGAATTGTTAAAAAAGAATTTACGGGGGCTGGAGGCTGACTTACAAGTGCATTTTCCCTTTCATGTGCTGTCTCATCACTAGTGACCTGTTTGTGACTCTTGAGTGAGTGTCAGTATTTCGCAGCATAATTTAGCTGTGGTCATAATTAGACAATATGAACATTTCGCCTGTAGGAATGAAGCGTACTAGTTGTCATCAGATGTTTCATTTAATAATCCTATGCCATTGGGGACTGTATAAAGTGAAAATCCTATGCCATTGGGGACTGTATAAAGTGAAACTCCTTTTGCCAACATCAGATAGTAACTGGAATTCTGCAATTAGTCCTAATTTGAACAGATCCATTACATCAATGGGATTTACCTTTGTGCTGTTGCACCTCTCAACTACATACCTTCCAACTGTCCCAGTTTGCTAGGGGTAGTCCTCATTACTCCTCTGCTTGTTAGCTGCTTTTAAAATGTCCCGATTTTTCTCTCCTCCCAGTTTCCTCTCCTTGTCTCAGCTTGTTTCAGTTGCAGCAAAATGAGAACAGCACAAAGTGCAAAACTCGTTTGCACTCAGTTAACTCAGAAGAGGGAATGGTGTAGTCTTGTTCTTTCCAGTAGAGTGAGGCAAAAGGAAACTGCTACAGCCGTTCATAACGTCTATGTTCTTCATTATTAGTAACCTTTTCTATCTTGATCAGCTTCCATATTCTTATGTCATCCAATTTTCATCTGTGAGGTCACGAAGAGTCTGAAGCGACTGAACAAATAAACAACAACATGCAACAATTGATTTAATACATCTATTTTAGTTGGAGCTAATCAACTGAATTCAGGCCACAGTGTTGGTGTGTCTCAAAGAGCCTGCTGAGAAAGACATTAAAAGAATCCTTGAGTATTTTTGAAACTGGATCTAGTGGCTTGATATTTTTTGACATCTTTGACCCAACAAAATGGTGCCTCAGACTCTGCAAATAACTACTGGGTGCAGGTTAGATAGATAGCAAATTAACTTTGGCTTCTATAGAGCCATTGGATTTTTTTTTAGCCCAGTAAATCCCTTGAGAGATTGAATCCTTGAAAGATGCTAATCTTTAAAAGTTTGAGACAGAGAAGCAAAAGTGGAGAGGGAGAATAACAATGGATGCTGATCCTTGGTTGTGGTAGGAAGTGTTTTGGGAACAGCCTCAACCCTTTCGATAAAGCATTACAATAATCAGAATCTGGTCTACTGCAGCTGGAAACTTCTGCTTTGAAGTGGTCAAAATATAGATGTCCACAGCACCCTCTCCTGGATTAGAAATCTAATAACAAATTCCAGGGATAATAAAGATTTGAGGCAGAAGAGGTGCAGTTGTTACAGCACCAAGGATAACGAAAGGGACATTCGGAGGCATATCCATCACTACACAAACCTATGAAATGAAGAAGAACAAAAGGTGTCTCAGAAATATTTTCTAATGCCCCTCACTTCCCAATGTGTGTGTCCAGGAATTTGTAGAGAAATCAGTAACCAATCACAACTTGGGGATGTATCTACAATTATAGCTTGGAAGTTAAAAATTGTCCATAATCTATTACCTGAAATGTGTGACTCTATTTATTTTTATAATGAAGGCATAATAAAATTATATTTTAATAGTAGCGCTATGAGTAGAAACAACAATGACTTTGACATTGTCCAGTTGCTTTAAATTTTTTAGCACTTTAGCAAATTTTTCTTTCAACCATTCTAAGAATGCATTTGGTCTAGTAATAACTAATGTTTCTGGTAATGTTGACAACACTGTATTGAATGCCATGTGTTTAAATGGCACACACCTGGGAATCACAACCAGATACATTGAAGACATCTGCCCTTGTGCTTTGCTACTCTGCTGCTGAGTACGCATGCCCAGTGTGGAACACATCCCACCACGCTAAAACAGTGGGTGTAGCTCTTAATGAAAATCCACATTATCACAGGATGCCTAGTCCCTAAACCACTGGAGAAACTATACTGTTTAGCTGGTATTTTACCACCTGATATCCACCGGGAAGTAGCAGCCAATAATGAAAGGACCAAGGCAGTGACATCTCCGGCCCACCCCCTTTTCGGATATCAGCCAGCACACTAATGCCTTAAATCAAGAAATTATTTTCTGAGATCTACAGAGATACTCGCAGGAACACCTTTACAAGCAAGAGTCAAAAAGTGGCACGCTAAAACCCAGAACCTCAATTAGTGGCTGATACCAAATTAGAGACTCCCTCCTGGGCACACAGAAGACTGGGCAACTTGGAAGGCACTGAACAGACTGTGCTCTGGCACCACGAGATGCAGAGCTAACCCTAAGAAATGGGGATACAAAGTGGAGTCCACAACAAGCGAGTGTGGAGAAGACCCCAGACCACCTATTACAATGCAGTCTGAGCCCTGCTACATGCATAATGGAGGACCTCCGTATATCAACACCAGAGCCACTCCAAGTGGCCAGCTACTGGTCAAAGGACATTTAATATAATGCCAAGTTTTTAAACGTTGTGTTTTTAAAATACATTACAACAAACCTGCGGTTCACTTCTGATACGATAAATAAATAAATAAACCCCCATACATAATTTATGCTTACCAGAAAGAAGGAATTGTTTGTTAGCACTTCAAGTCTGCAGATATGCCTTCAAAGGGGTTTTACATCTCTGCAGTTCAATATCCCAGTTGTATTTTATCCATGCTGCAGTATTGACTGAAAAAAATACCTTAGTATTCTCTTCATTCATAATACATATAAATAAAGCTGGTGGATGGTGGAGATATAATCTTTTCACTGTTTGGTGGTTTCTCTATCTTTTTATTGCCACATTGCACGTGCATGACTTAAAGAGAGACTCTGAACAACTCCAACAACAACAACAAAATGTGATGTTAACCAAAAAAAATCTGGCAAACCCTTGAATGTGGAGAGGAGGCATTGGTTTGTCTAACAGAAATAACAAACGAGGTTGGACACCTGAAGTGCCAGTGATGATGTTTAGAATCATAGAATCATAGAGTTGGAAAAGACCTTGTGGGCTATCCACTCCAACTCCCTGCCAAGAAGCAGGAAAATCCAATTCAAAGCACCCCTGACAGATGGCCACCCAGCCTCTGTTTTAAAGCTTCGAAAGAAGGGGCCTCCACCACAAGGGCAACAACAAGGGCTATTGTTGTTAACTAAACACCACCATGTCAGCTTCAACTTATGGTGACCCTATAAGTGAGAGACCTTCAGATCACCCTGTCATCAACATTCTTGCTCAGATATTGTAGACTCAGGGCTGTTGTTTCCCTGATTGATTTCCCTGATTAATCTGGAATGTGGTCTTCCTCTTTTCCAACTGCCCTCTACAATAATTATCAATTTATGGTGACTTTCCTTACTAAGCATTATTGGCCTTTCTAGCAAGTTGTCTCTTCTCATTATATGGTCAAACTGTGACAGGTTCAGTTTAGTCACCTTGGCTTCTAGGGAGAGTGCAGGCTTTATTTGCTTCGAGAGCCACTCATTTGTCTTTATGGCAGTGCATGCTGTCTGTAGAACACTTTTCCTGCATGACATTTGAAATTACATTATTTTCTTTCTATCAGTTTTCTTCACAATCATACTGTATATAGAAATATCAAGTGCCAGCCTAACGTTAGTACTCAAAGCTATATCTTTTTTTTTTTTGGATGGCAGGATGAGTGATGATAGTCACATTGCCTGTGATGATAGCTGTTCTGGATGGCAGGATGAGTGATGATAGTCACATTGCCTCCTCTCACAAGGATGAGGATAGTAGTTAGGGTGGCAGTGTTCTCTTTGCCTATAGGAGTCATTGTAGTATGGCTCTCTAGGCTGCCAGTAATTGCCATATCCTCTCTGATCATAATGGCTGTGTTGGTAATATGGGGGACGATCATATGGGGGATGATCATATTCTCTCCAAGCCGGAGCAGAGCGCATGCTTCTGCTTCTCCTCTCTCCACCCCTTCTTCTGGGGGCCGTTTTCGAAGAGGATGAAGATGAGGAAGATGAATCCGGACTTGAGGATCTTTTCCTCTTCCTTTGGCGATCTTGGTATGAATCCCTTGAAGGAGGACGTGCTCTCTCTCTGTGTCGTTTATCTCCTTGCGGAGATCGAGAGTCGCGGTATGGGGCATCACGGTCCGGGGCCTCACAGTCCGGGGCCTCCCGGTACGGGGCCTCACGGTCCGGGGCCTCACGGTACGGAGCCTCCCGGTTCGGGGCATCATCGTACTGGCCCTCCTCTCGGTACGGAGCCTCCCGGTACGGAGCCTCTCTTCGGCCTTTCCTCTTGGAGATTCTCTCCTTGGTGAGCGGGCATTCCAGCGGCGCTGGCTTCGCGGCGTTCTATCTGCCCGTGGGGAGCGCGCTCCCGAGCGGCTGCGCTCCGAACATGGGGAGCGCGCCTCCATATGGAGACCGCTTTCCGATGCGAGTTGCTGCGGTCCCGCAGTGTGCGTACGGGGGGAACTCCTTCTTGATATACGTTGCCTTTCAGATCTATTAGGAGAGTGCTCTTTTGAGAGAGAGCGTATTGTACTCCTGTTGGAAACCTCTCCCGACGGGGACCGAGCCTGCAACGAATAAGGTCCCGATGGAGGAGGAGGGCCGGGCGTTTGAGCGTCTTGCTCCGCCCCCAATTCTATAGGTTCCTTCTTGCTCGGCGGAAAAAAGAGAACTGAGGGGTCAGCCTGTGACGGGCTACTAAAAAGGGAGGTGGGCGGGCCTTATTAATGATTGACACCTTGGGATTTTGTCTTGTTGCTTCATAATTGTCCAGGTCCTAGTCTTTCTGTTTTCTTGACTGCAATCTTGATTAATAACTATGCCAAGTTATAGAACATCTTGAACTACAGTATTACAATGTCTTCTTCATCAATTTGAATAATCTGTGATCATTAGTTTTGTTTTCTTAATCTTCAACTAAAAGCTGTTTTTGCCCGTTCTTCTTTGACTTTTTTCAGTATTCGTTCCAAGTCTGCTATTTTCTGTTAGTGGTATCATGTTGTCAGCATATCTTCAACTGTAGATGTTGCTTCCTCCATTTTTCATAACTCCTTTCTCTAAGTCAATTTTTCTAGAACATTTGATTATTCTGATGTGTAACCTGTACTTAGGACAAGAGGCTACCAACTGAGTGAAATATGGAGAAAAAAAGAATTATTTCCAGTAGGCAAGAGTATCAGGCAAGGTTGCATTTGTCACCCTATCTGTTTAATTTGTATGCTGAACATATAATACAAGTGCTACATAGTACCGAGTGTTGTGCTTGAACATTATCAAAAATTAGACTCCAAAATTATGAATTATGACATGCAGATTCATTGAGACATACAGTGCATACAGTACATTACCTTTTCCCATTTAGCCCTGTAATATAACCCCTTTTGAATTCCCTTGGAATGATGCCTCACCCCACCCTGGAATTCAGAAAATGATTCCCCAAGTTAGCACAATCCTCTTTTCTGTTGGGATCTGAGTAATCTCTTGGAACACTTCCTCTTCCATGTCACCAAATCAGACCCAATCTTGCGACATCCATTGAGATGCCCATCACCGTAAGCACCAATTGCTTTTCTGGACTGACACCACTGTATCAACTGGAGCTAGAATATTAAGTTCATTGTCGCTGGCCTCACCGTATTCCTTTCTGATCACACCCCTCTCATGAGTGGGTCAAAAGACGGGTGCAAATCTTCAAAATAATCCAACAACAGTTTATTAAAGTTTGCTGCCACAGCAAAGACCAACCAGCAATGATGTCAGATGAAGCCTTGGATCACTCAGGGAATGAATCCTAGCCATATATCTTCTTTTATCTTTATATATTTCTTTTTTCTGGTTAAAAGTTTTTATTAGTGGCATACACAATATGAGAAAAAACCACCACCCATGACTTCCGGCACCAAAACAAATATTCCAAAACAACCATACCGTTATCCTACATTAATAAATTCCCCCTGTTACTACTTTGAAACCTATTTTGTCTTCTTTTCTAGATATTCAAATGCAAGCCTCCATTTCTTAACAAATCTTCATTGCTTCTTCCTTTTTGCCATTGGATAGCTTGGCCATTTGGATATCGTCTAATAGTTTTTCTCTCCAGTCCTTTAGCAATAGCAATTTTGCTCCTTTCCAAGATTTTGCTATTATTATTCTTGCTGCAATAAAACTGTATTGACAGACTTCTACATCTTCTTTACTGATTTTTTTCACCAAATAGTCCTTAGAGGCACATCTCTGGATTTTTCCTACCCTTTTTAGTGATCATGCTATTTGTTTCTCCCCCCTCCCCCCCCAAAAAATGTTTGTACCAACTTACAGGTCCACCAGGCATGAAAAAAGGTGCTGTTCTGTATTTTACATCTCCAACAGTTCCCCTGGTGTGACTTGTCTATTTTAGCGATTATCTCAGATGTTTCATAACTTCTCGAAATCATTTTATTCATATTTTCTCTAATAGATCCTGCTATTGATCCTAGCCAAATATTTTCTGAGCCAGTAGGAGCCAGTGTGGTAGACTTGAATAGGTGTCAAGATACGATATGCTATGCTATTGGAGTTACAGTACGTCAGTTCTTTGAGTGGTGTCTCCATTGACATCCTCTCTGGCCATTAAGAATAAAATCTCTGATTTTGCCTTCAACTTGTCTGTGTATCATTTGGCTTTCTGGAAGCTCGACACTTTGGGGCCCAAAACCACAATTTTAGCAGCACTCAGATCACACAAATTTACTAGAAATTTATGGTATCCTACCCTGTTTCCCTGAAAAATAAGGCAGGTTCTTGTATTAATTTTTGCTCCAAAAGATTTGTTAGGGCTTATTTTCAAGAAGTGCTTTCCCCCAAAATTGATATATTTTTTAAATTGTAACTAAGGCTTATTTTTGAAGTAGGGCTTATATTTTGAGCATCCTCAAAAATCCTGAAAAATCATGCTAGGACTTATTTTCAGGGTAGGTCTTATTTTCAGGGAAACAGGGTAAGAATAACTTCTTAGCATGGTGCTCACAAACAAGTCTCCTATAAGAGATATAACTGTATTTTTGTAAGGGAGAGACTGTTTAACATATTATTTTAGAAATATAATTTTCACACTAGAAGGAATAAGGAAAATGTGTATTGATTGGCATGTCTACAAGCCTCGGGTACCAAGCCCAAAAGGCTGGGACGATGTGTGTTACTGTCTGATAATATCTAGCTACAGATTGCCCAACTCAGCAGTACCCTTAAGAAATATGCGGGGCAGTAGTTAGTCACACTGGGCCTCGTTGTCTATTTGAACTAAAAATGGCCATAATAACACAGCATTGGAAAGAATCTGAATCATGATTTACTTGTAGATAGGCTAGCCAGGGGCATAAATGGGCAGAACTCCTACAGATGGTAATGGCTTTGAAGAAGAGTAATTTTTGCTTGTCATATAAAGTCTGATTCCAGGAATCTGATGTTTGGGGCCAGAGCAGAGACACCAAACATGTGACATAAGGAGTGACTGCCTTTCAGCACTCACACCAAAAGCAGCAATGAGTCTTGTGGTTCCTTTAAAAATGTCAAATTATAGCATGAGCTTCAGTGGAGGAGAAGCCTTTTATCAGATGAATGAACTGGTACATGCAAGGAGAAAGAAAAAATGTAAACAGTAGAGTGAAATGTCAGTGAGATGCCAAAAGTACACTCTATAACATTAATTTACAATTGAAATGTTTGTATGCACAATCTTCCTGGTAAATTTTGACAACAATTGAGATAAATAGGTTTGTTGGTTTATTTATTTAACCTATTTATATCTTGCCTTTTCTTTACCTGGACTCAAGGCGGCTTACATATGGCAATTTTTCAATGCCTTAAAAACACATACAAAACATTAAGCTTAAAATAAATTGAATTAAAATTTATACATATTAAGCATTTTAAACATTGTATTCAATTACTTTATTTATTTATTTATTTATTTATTTATTTATTTATTTATAGTTCAAACTTGCTATACCGCCACTCCCCGAGGGCTCGGAGCAGTTTACAGTTTGACATAAAAAATACAGAGCATACAACAAGACAAACAACATCGACAGGGAATGACAAAACTAATGAGAAGGGGAAGCCAAGCTCGGGCCCATGTGGGTCGGAGCTTTCTATACAATGTCATATACAATGTCTTAAATGGATTTTATTTCCTTTCTGCCCTGAGATCCAATGATGCTGGTAGTAATATTGGTCTGTTGCAGAAAGACCCACAAATGGTATTGCTTTAAAGACAAAATATGTTCCTCTTTAATGTGTCATAAGGAGCCCCCAGTGGTGCAATGTGTTAAACCCTTTTGTCAACAGGATTGCTGACCTTTGTCAGCTCCAGCTCCCTATGTGGGGACATGAGAGAAGCCTCCTACAAGGATGGCAAAACATCAAAACATTTGGGCATCCCCTGGGCAACGTCCTTGCAGACAGCCAATTCTCTCACACCAGAAGCAACTTGCAGTTTCTCAAGTTGCTCCTGACACAAAAAGTGTGTCATGAGATTATTTTTGTTCTTTTAAAACCTGTCATGTATGTCAAATAGGCAGCACTAGATTTCTTGATAAGTCAAAGTTCAGCAGTTTCATATTCTAAGGCCCTGTCCACACTGCCATACAGTGCAGTTTCAGAATGCAATTGAATTGCATTGAACTGCATTATATGGCAGTGTAGATTTATATAATCCAGTTCAACGCAGTTAAACTGTATTCTGAAACTGCATTATATGGCAGTGTAGATTGAGCCTAAATTTGTTTGAATTTTTTTTTAACCTTCAGTAACTCGAAAAACAAGATATTCAAATATGGTCACACTTCTTTGAGGTATTTGGGTATATGGATGACCCTCTCAAAGGAAAATAAATGAGGGAGCTGGGTGAAATATATATATATATGTATGTGTGTATATATATATATATATATATTGTATATATATATACACACACACAGTATATATATATATATACACACACACACACACACACACACACACCCCTAGGATTTCAGCACAAATGATCAACTTCCCACTGAAATTATGTTGTAATCACTGCAATATTTGGATTTTTGTGCATGTGTGTATCCATATGGACACTTGATCATCTGCCCTCTAGTCCTGTGCCCCATCATATTGAGTTATTGAGTTTCAAAATCTGGAAAAATTCTTTGGAGTGTCTCAAACTTCCAGAATCCCCATGGCTAGGAAGTAGAGGATTCTGGAGGATCTAGTCTAAAATAGTAACATTATCAAATTGTTTTATGTTCTGGATGACCAATGAGTATGCCCTTCTTAGCAGACTGAGTTAGCTTCAGCTGGCACCAGTGACTAAAGAGGGATGAGTGTGTGTCCCAATTCAGCAGTATCATTTGCAGTGAACAAAGGCATATTCAATAGCCCAAATACATTACAGAACCGCAATAGAGAGATGTGGATTTTCCTTGACTGTAAAACTGGTGGGTAGACAGCACCCAGCAATCCATATTGGGGGAAGTGGGGGGGACCTAAGATTGAGTTAAAGCTGACTTAAGACCAGTGGCTTTACATGCCAATCTGTTCTTTCCTTTTTGTTTTTGTATGCCCATGCAGAAATTCCTTTGCCTGAAAGGTCATGTAGTAGGGGGGATACCCAGGCAGGAAACAAGTGAAATCCAAATCCTCCAAATCTCCCAGCCTCTGCCTGCTTATACCGGGTTCACTTTGCTAAAGCTGATTTGAAGTTCTGATCCCTAGGAAGAACAAAAAGAAGCCAAGAGATGTAGGAGGAGAAGGCAAAGATAGGCTTGGAAATGCAGGAGTGTGGCAGAGACCAGGAATCGGAAAAAACAGACTAAGAAATCAACCCCACAGACGACTGTGATTCAATGCGGACTGAGCAGGGATTCGATGAGAAAATGAAGTGCTTCTGCAACACATTTCCTTCTGTAAAAGATATTTTCATAACAATGTACACAGTGCATTCCATCAACAAACACTAATGACTTTCTGTTGTTGTTATCATCAGAAGCATCATCATCATCATTATATTTCTATTGGAGAAAAACAGTATGGTTAGATTAGAACATGAAAAGAGAAACATTACTTCTTTGAACTTCAGCTCCTGAAATTTTAGATATTATGGTCTCTTGCTATGGTGGTTAGGGAAATTCCAGGAGTTGTAGTCTAGAAAAAAAATAGCTTTTCAAGCACACATACATATGGATTTAGTTTATTGTTATTATTATTACCATATTTTCTGGCGTATACTTCTACTTTTTAACCGAAGAAAATTTTCTCAAAAGTCAGAGGTCATCTTATACGCGGGTGTCGTCTTATATGCGGGAGTTGACTTATACACCAGGAGTCACCTTATACACCGGGAGTCGTCTTATAGAGTGGGTGCTGAAACTTCCTATCTGGATTGGATAATCTGTGTTTGCCGTATATGGTGGGGGGAGCTCAAAAATGGCAGTGGCCGCATCCTTTCTGTATGCAGCGACTATATGAAAACATTAAGAGCGACACTGTAAAAGTACGGTAGAAGAAAATCAATTCATGAGGATTCGTGGACTTAATGCGGTCCCGATGGTGAGGTGAAGGGGTGCCTCACCGGGAAGGAGTAAGTGAAGGGCGGAGCAAGCTGCAGGCATCCAGGGCACCTGGGGTATGGAAAAAAGAGCCCAGAAAAACACACCTCTTTTAACTGTCTGGCCCGCCCTTGTATCCTATTACTGTACCTCCGCCTCTGCCTCTCAGATCTCACTCCTGAAGTCTGCAGTGAAGCGGTGCAGGTGCTTATGTGCGAGATCTGAGAGGCCGAGAAGGAGGCACAGTAATAGGAAAATTACCATATTGAAATCAAATCTGATGCTTTTAAAATTTTTATTTGGTGTGTGTTGGAAGAGGGGTAGTCTTATATGGCGAGTATACCCCAAACTCTATATTTTAACTAGAAAAGTTGGAGGTCGTCTTATACGCTGGCAAATATGGTAATTTCAAACCTTTGTACCTTGCTCTTCTCAAACCCCGAAAGGGGACTCAGGGTGACTTACAGCCAGCAACAATTTGATGCTCCACATACAAGACGCAGTAAAACACGAAAATTACATAATAAGTAAAAACATTAGGTTAAACCCATTTAAAATAGCATTAACTAGATAGCCATAACTAAATCTGATTCAGTGACCAATGACCCAGTCCAAAACCTGTCCATAGTCCATTCTCAAAAACATTGTGATTATTGTCAGCCTCCTACCCAAATGCCTGGTCCCACAACCATGTTTTCAGCTTCTTCCTAAAGGAAAGGAAGGATGTAGTTGACCTGACTTTGCTGGGGAGTGTGTTCCACAGGCGGGGGGGGGGGGGGCCCGAGAAGGCCATGTCTCTCCAAGCATGTTTGTGACAGGGGCAGAATCAAGAGCAAGGCCTCCCCGAACAATCTTAGACTCCGAGGCGGAACGTAGAGGGAGATACAAGAGTACGTTCGGACAAGTAAGCTGGGCTGGAACGGTATAGGGCTTTATAGGTCAAGATCAGCACTTTGAATTGTACTCGGAACTAGACTGGCAGCCAGTGGAACTGACACAACAAGGGGGAGGTATGCTCCCTGGATGATGCTCCAGTGAGTAATTTAGTTGCTGTCCTTTGGACTAGTTAAAGTTTCCGAACAGTCTTCAAAGGCAACCCCACATAGAGCTCGTAGCAGTAATCTGTTCGAGATGTAACAAGAGCATGGGCCACTGTGGCCAGATCAGACTTCCCAAGGTACAGGCACAGCTGGTGCACTCGCTTTAGTTGTGCAAAAGCTCCCCTGGCCACTGCTGAGACCTGGGGTTCCAGGCTCAGCAATGAATCAGGATCACTCCCAAGCTGCAAACCTGCGTCTTCAAGGGGAGTGTAACTCCATCCAACACAGGCTGTAACCCTATATAGATATAGAGTTGGATGCAATCTGAAGCAGTTGAAATATCTGGTGGTGACAAGGTTCTCCACTCTGGGACAAGCACTTGGTCTACCAAGTTTCTCAAAAAATCTGTATTAATTCAATTGCATCTTTGGGCTCATTTGTGTAGACAGAAATCCTCAGGAGTTCTATCTGTATGGACCAAACCGTCAAAAAAAATATTGTCAAATGCTTTCATGGCCGGAATCACGGGGTTGTTGTGAGTTTCCAGGTTGTATGGCCATGTTCAAGAAGCATTCTCCCTTGACATTTTGCCCTCATATATGGCAGGCATCCCCAGAGGTGGTGAGGTCTGTTGGAAACTAGGAAAATGGGGTTTATATATCTGTGGAATGCCTTGGGTGGGAGAAAGAACTATTGTCTGTTTGAAGTAGGTGTGAATGTTTCAATTGGCCACCTTGATTAGCATTTAATGGCCCAGCAAAAAATATCCAGACAACCTACTTCCTGTCCTGGTTTAGTCACCATTGGAAGTGCTTTGATATAAAATCCTGGGAGATCCTGATATCACCAAGGTTAATTTGTTGTATCATAATCCATTGTTGTTTTGTTTGAACTGTATCTCTGGGTGTCCCACTCATGATACAATGGAGAGAGTGGAATATTTCATTCATTCACCAAATTATCAGCAAGACACAAAACCCCAGTATATGTCTGTCATGACTGGATGGGATGAGATGGTAACAACCCTTTTGAGGCATTTATCCAGTAGCATATTTACAGGGATTATTGGCTGTCTGGCAGAGTCCTTTGCTATTTCCCCCCAAGTTTCAGCCTCCTCCCAAAATAAGCCAAACAACGCATAACTTTTATGATAGGTTCGACTGACAGATAGATCTCTCACTTCTTGGGATTTGCCTATAATAAAAGCATGCGTGCGTGTGTGCGCGTGCGTGCATGCATGCGTGTGTGTACACACACACACACACAGAAAATTTTAGACTCACTGAAAGCAAGTGTTTTGACTAACTCTGGATGGGGGAATTAGGATTCTTGGGGACATTTGTGTAAAAGAGATGTGAAATAGGAAGAGAGACAGGAAAGCTGGTGTTGAACTCATGGTGGCTCAATTGCTTTAATCTCCTGGATTAAAGCAATACAGGAATGTAGTTATGTGGTGGATGGCGGTGACCCACTCAGCACTGCCTGGTGTGAAGTTAGGTCAACACCATAAGGGACTGCAGAGCAGACCATCCTATATGACGGGTGAAAGAAAAGGAGAGTCTGAGTTTTAAATCTGCCATTAATTTTGACATCGGGCACCTATGATTCAACATTCTGATCTGCAGACCCTATTATATCTTAATATTTCTTAAACTCTATAAAAAAAGTTAATTTTAGAAATGTGAGAATCTCCATCTCTTGCATCGACAAGCAGAATTGGTGTGTGTACTTAGAATATAAAGTTAAGAGTAATGTTTCTCAAGCTGGGGGTTGGGACCCCTGGGAGGGGGGGTCACATGGGGGGTGTCAGAGGGATTACCAAAGACTATCAGAAAACACAGTATTTTCTGTTGGTCATGGGGATTCTGTGTGGGAAGTTTGGCCAATTCCATAGTTGATGGGATTCAGAATGGTATTTGATTGTAGGTGAAGTGTAAATTTCCAGTAACTACAACTTCCAAATGTCAATGTCTATTTCCCCCCACTTTCACCAGTGTTCACATTTGGGCCTTTTGAGTATTTGTACCAAGTTTGGTCCAGATCCATAATTGTTTGAGTCCACAGTGCTCTCTGGATATTGGTGAATTACAACTCCAAAACTCAAGATCAATGCCCATTAAACCTTTCCAATATTTTCTGTTGGCCATCGGTGTTCTGTGTGCCAAATTTGGTTCAGTTCTATCATTGGTAGAGTTCAGAATGTATTTTGATTGTAAATTAACTATAAATCCCAGCAACTGCAACTCCCAAATGACAAAATCAGTTCCCCAACAGTATTCAAATTTGGGCATATCAGGTATTTGTACCCAATTCCATCCATATCAGATATTTATATTACGATTCTTAACAGTAGCAGAATTACAGTTGTGAAGTAGCAATGAAAATAATTTTATGGTTGGGGGACACCACAACATGAGGAAGTGTATTAAGGGGTCACGGCATTAGGAAGGTTGGGCTAGAGGGCTTGGGAACTTAATCAGCGTTACAAGACAGATGTATGGGACAATATGTAGAATAAAAGGCAACTCCAAAGCCTGGAAGGCTAGAAGCTACAAGCATTATGCAGATCGAAAATGGGCAAACTAAATGTGCTAAAGTGGCATATTTGGGGATGTAACCCAAATACAATTTTTGCTACACTCACTGCAAGGTATGGGAAAAATCTATGCACATAATACAAGTGAAAATATGTATGAATGTATGTGTGGAGGAGGTATCCACTTACACATACAGGCTCCCAATTCCACAAATTCCACTACTCAGGAGACACCAAAGGCCCTCCCTCCAATGACATTGCATTGTACAAGAGCCCTGCCAATGTCCTCCACAGATCTATACTGCCCACCACCCAAGCAAAGGCTTTCATACACTGACAATCTCATCCTAGATTTTCTGTTTTTCCTTCACCACAAACATCCTGGTGTTTCTTACTTTCCCCATTGGTGTGGAATTTGCACGACCCCGCCTACTACCTTTCCCTTAACCCTTTCCTATTCTTTTCTATGGCACATAACAAATAGAGGAATTGATCAGTAACTGAACATACTAGAGAGCTTTGGGGAGAATTCACCCAGATTTATAGGAGTAGGTACTTAGATGTATAGTTCACTTGTAATCTAAGAGCATTCTGAACTCCACCAATGATGGACCTGGAACTAACTTAGTACACAGAACCCCCATGACCAGCAAAACATACTGGAGGTCTTTGGAGGGATGTATAGGAGTTGTAGTTCACCGACATCCAGAGCGCACTATGAACCCAAACAATGAGGGATCTGGACCAAACTTGGCCTGCATACCCAATATGTTGAAATTTGATTACTGGAGGAGTTAAAGGGACTGACCTTCCTTTTTGGGAGTTGTAGTTCACCCACAACCAGAGAAATAACCTCCACCGATGATGGACCTGGACCAATCCTGGTACACAGAACCTCCATGACTAACTCAACCTACTGGAGGGGTTTGATGGGATTGACTCACCATAGTGTGAGTTGTAGTTTACCCTGCAGCCAGAGACTACACTGAACCGCTCCGATGATGAATCTAGAGCAGACCTGGGCAATTGCCGGCCCTCCAGGTGTTTTGGACTTCAACTCTCAGAAATCCTAGCCAGTTTACCAGCTGTTAGGATTTCTGGGATTTGAAGTCCAAAATACCTGGAGGGCCGGCAATTGCCCAGGTCTGCTCTAGATTCATCATCGGAGCGGGTCAGTGTAGTCAGGGTTGCAGGGTAAACTGAGTCAATCTCAAACCCCTCCAGCAAACTTGATCAATGTAACAAATTTCAGTGCTGGTGGAGTTTCTCAGGGTTAACCCGGCATGGTGTCAGTTGTACTTAATCCACAACTTTATGCATTTTGTACAATTTTAAAATTGACTTTTTTCAAATAACCCGGGTAACATCGGGTATCTAAGATAGTATTTTTATAAAACAGAATTATGGATATAATTTGTGTTTCCCGGAAGTCTGAAAATTCTGAAGAAAAAAACTCCTTTGCAGTTTGTAGATGTGTTCTGCATGAAAAAACAGGCTATTTTTGCATAATTTGCCCATGTGTCGATTTTCCCTGTAGGATAAGTCCAAAGCCAAAATAGCCTTGCATAGTTTTCAAGGACTGGTAAACATGGTACAGTGGCTAAGCAGTGATTCAGAAGCTTGTTCTCAGAGTCCAACATTCAAACCACAACAACATATTGCCTTTCACAGAACAAAAAATCTATATGTTTTGAATCTTTACATGGATTAAAGTTGAGTCCATCTGCCTAGCAAACAAAATGTTGGCTACACTGAGAGTTTTTTAGTCCAACACATAGCCTTGCATAGACACTAGTCAAAGGGGCAAGGGGAGGCTGTGTTAACTGATAAATCTATCCATCTATTAATCTATCAACTAAAGTGGAGCCCCCAGTGGTGCAATAGGTTAAGCCCTTGTGCCGGCTGAACTGCTGACTGAGAAGTCGGCGGTTCGAATCCGGGGAGCAGGATGAGCTCCTGTCTGTCAGCTCCAGCCTCCCACAAGGATGGTAAAAAATGGGTCATCCCCCTTTACTCTGCAATGCCCCATGGGAGGGGCTGGCAGGGGGGAACCCGCCTGCCGAGCCGCCGCTCCGGAGGGAGGGAGCCTTCGAAGCCCCTCCTCGGTGCTTCCTGGTGCCCGCTGCCTCTGCAATGCCACTCCCATGGGGGGCGCTCCTCACAGAATGGGGCGATGCAGGGGAGAGCGCTCCCCCGCCCTCTGCAATGACCCATGGGAGGGGCTGGCAGGGGGACCCAGGAAGCATGAGGAGAGGCCTTCGAAGGCCCCTCCTCGCTCTGCAATGCCTCGCGGGAGTGGCGGCGCGTGAGAGCGGCGCGCGGCAGTGCGTGGGAGAAGTGGAAGGAGCGCACGCGCAAGGTACCGCTAAAAAAATTATGTTTTGGGGGCGCCAAAATAATGTTTGGGGGGGCAAAATCACATTTTGGGGGGGGCACCAAAATAATGTTTGCCTACCATTGGAAATTACCTTAGACCGCCCCTTCTACTTGTATATGAATTGTTCCTAAGAGCCTATCACTTAGAGCAGTGGTGCCCAAACTTTTTTGGCCTACCGCCCCCTTTCCAGAAAAAAATTTACTCACCGCCCCCCTAGAAATTATTTTTTAAAAATTTTTAATAGCAATTAAACAGAAAGATATTTTTATTAATATTTCTACCTTTTTGTAAAATATAATAAAGTTGTAAATTAGAAACATTGAAGTTTGAAATTATGAAACTATTTATTGAACTTAGAATAGAAAGGTAATACAAAAAAAAGTTAAAACATTCGAAGTCATCTTAATGAGAAGGATGAACCTGGTATGCTGCTACCAATCAAGTAATCCTCGGCTCTATTTTCGTCAGCAGTAATCTCAAATCATCGCAATTGACTATTTTGCAATCGGTTTCTTTTTTTGTTAAAAAATTGGTTACCGCACTGAATCCATGTTCCACTAAATATGGACATTATTATTATTATCCCTTGCTTGGCAAGAGGAGGAGGAGGGAGCAGGAGGAGGGAAGAAGAGAGAGACACACACACAGAGATGGATGTTAGTCTGTCTCCTGGCTCACGTCACCGCCCCTACCTCCCCCTTACAGGGGTTCAGAGCCCCCCAAATTCTCCTGGGCCTTCCAGCAGCCCCCTAGATCGCCCCACCGCCCACCAGGGGGTGGTACCGCCCACTTTGGGAACCACTGACTTAGAGCATTGAATGTTTCCTGGGCATTGAATATTTGCCTTTTATGTTTGGAATCCGCCCTGAGTCCCTCTGGGGAGATAGAGTAGAATATAAATGAATTATTATTATTATTATTATTATTATTATTATCACCACAGAGAGAAAATGGAGATGGGAGCAAGACAAAAGACACTTGAACAAGTAGACTGGCCCTTCTGTAAATGTGCAGAGGCTTCCTTCACATTATAAACTATTACTGGGTTATCTTCTGGCTTGAGCAATTTTCATTCCACTTTGCTCTCCTCACAGATTGCTGTAATCTAATAACAGCTGCACAAAGTGCTGGAAGACTAAGTTTTTTTTAGCATCCCCCATCTCTCTCTCATACTCACATATTACATGCACATAAACAGGACTTCTTTTAGGCCTATAATGAGAAATAGGACTACAGAGAATTTCTGGGAGTAGTTTAATGTGCTGTTTGTATGTGTGAATTGGACCTCAGAATCCAACATGAAAATAAAATTAACTGTAAAAAAAATGTAATCTGAAAAAGTCCTTTTTGTGGGCTCCTAATATCCCCTTTCCCTTGAACCAGAGTTTTCACTCCCATTAGAAAAAAATAGACAAGAAGAGAGTGTTTGTTTTGTATCTACACAGTAGAATTAATGCATCCTGACACCGCTTTAACTGCCATGGCTCAACACTATGGAATTATGGGACTTGCAGTTCTTCTCTACCAAGGAGTGCTGGTGCCTCACCAAACTACAATTCTCAGGATTCCATAGCATTGAGCCATCACAGATAAAGTGCTGTCAAACTGCATTAACTCTACAGTGGAGATGTACTTTCAATTAAACATACATGAAAACTGGAGTGTGTGCTAAAACTTGGGCCAAACAATATGGTTTCAGGACATTGGATAGCATATTACGGACTTGATGAAATCCTCGCTGATATTGTGGAAACTGGAAAGGTTTTGGATCTCCTAAGTTAGCCTGTTACCCTCAGTAGCAGAAGGCATCGTCCTTTTGCCATTGATGTTGAAATAAAATAGAGCTTCTGTTTATAAAATGGGTAAAAGGGCATTTTAATCTTTCCATCAATGTCATATTTGGGCATTTATTCTACGCCCCATGAAAGAGAACCAACATGTAGAAGAGGGATGCCACACCTAGTAGAAAATACTTCACACACACACACACACAATTCCCCTCAATATTTGTAGATTTCACTTTTATGAACTTGATTAAAACATTATGTCCAGGAATCTCCAGATCTTCCAGTGTGATTCTATGGTCATCCCGCACTGGAAGTTTCTGACAGAGGTCCTAGAAATCTACTCTTCAAGTTTTAAACAAACAAAGCAAATTTTTATTTTGAATTTTCACATTTGCAAACAAAAGGTAAAGGTTTCCCCTTGACATTGAGTCAAGTCCAACTCTAGGGGGTGGTGCTCATCTCCATTTCTAAGCCGAAGAGCCAGCAATGTCCATATACACTTTCTAGCTCATGTGGCCGGCATGACTGCATGGAGCACCGTTACCTTCCTGCCGAAGCAGTAACTATTGATCTACTCACATTTTCATGTTTTTGAACTGCTAGATTGACAAAACCTGGAGCTAACAATGGGAAGTCAACCCATCTGCGGATTCGAACCACCAACCTTCCAATCAGCAAATTCTGCAGCTTAGCAATTTAACCCGCTGACCACTGTGGCCCCTTTCTGCAGATGTGTTGTTGTTGTTTATTCATTCAATCGCTTCTGACTCTTTGTGACCTCATGGACCAGCCTACACCAGAGCTCCCTGTCGGCCGTCACCTCCTCCAGCTCCTTCAGAGTCAAGTCAGTCACTTCGAGGATACCATCCATCCATCTTGCCCTTGGACGGCCGCTCTTCCTTTTTCCTTCCATTTTCCCCAGCATCATTGTCTTCTCTAAGCTTTCCTTTCTTCTCATGATGTGGCCAAAGTACTTCATCTTTGCCTCTACTATCCTTCCCTCCAATGAGCAGTTGGGCTTTATTTCCTGGAGGATGGACTGGTTGGATCTTCTTGTGGTCCAAGGCACATCTCAGAACTTTCCTCCAACACCACAGTTCAAAAGCATCTATCTTCCTTCGCTCAGCCTTCCCTATGGTCCAGCTCTCACATCCAGCTCTCACAAGAGGAGAGATTACATAAAATCACTTTCCTGGTTGTTGCAAGAGTTTCTCCAATTCTTTCTCCAATGTATCTTTGGAAAAAGAATTGAGAGCTAAAGCGGAGTATAAACAACAACAACAAGAACAACAACCATTTTCTCTTCCCCTCATTGGTTTATAACTAATTTTCTATTCCTTATGAGTGAAACTGGAAACTAGAACGTTTTAACTACACCTTCCTAAAAACTGAGTTAGGTTTCCAAAATCCAACTGAAAATTGGTTCAAGCAGACCGGTTGAGCAGCCATGCCTGACGCAGAGTGAATAAAGACAAAAAAAGGGGGGAAAGAAGAAAAAGACTGGGTTTCCCCCCCCAGCTAATGTCTAATGAATAAGGTGGGCAGCAAAATCCTGTCCTAACTGGAGAAAATGTGTAATACGACCAGACTGCCCTCACATTTCTATAGTGCCTTTCATGCAAAATTCTACAAGGCTGGGCTATGTTTTTATTTACTCCTCCAAAACAGCATCGTATAAAGCAGCTCCTGTTAAACAGAGTGGCAACTGAGGTTAGACCATACAAGACCTTTAAATGTCTGCTACATTTGGGATTATTAGAAGGGTGTTCCAAATTACACAACTGCCTAAAGCATACTGAACTAAGTGTTGAATATACCACATCTTCGTGGACTATGTGCTATTATTCTATTAAACCCCACAAAAGATTTTACATGTTCTTAGAATTTCTGTGGACTACATGTACCAAAATGCATAGGCTACAATTGAAAATAAGAACAATCTGCACAATCAGGGCCAGCTAATCACCGCCCAACAATATATTCCACCGGCAATAAGAAGCCAGACCTTGAAACTGCTAGGCCATTGAATGCTAATCAAGTTTGTCAGTTGAAAGATTCACACCTACCTCAAACAGACAATAGTTCTTTCTCCCACCCTGGAAATTCCACACACACATATATATATAAACCTCATTTCCCTAGTTTCCAATGGACCTCACAACCTCTGAAGATGCCTGCCATAGATGCAGGAGAAACATCAGGAGAGAATGCTTCTGGAACATGGCCATACAGCCGGAAAACTCACAACAAACCAGTGATTCCAGCCATGAAAGCCTTCAACAATGCAATCTGCATGTTCACATAAACACTCTATTCATTTTAGTGAAAATAAAATGGTGTCTACAGCAAATAACAGCTGGTGTGTTGAACTACAGCATGCTGTTGATTTATTGCCTGAATATCTGAGAATGCAATGTTGTCTGGGGGGAAAAAAACATAGTAGATAGTCCACACTGCTAGATACCTTGAAGGGCCTTGACCAGCAGCATTATGAAGTCAAATTTCAGAATACATCTTGACTCTCTTTCCCCGATGTTGTGGTGATATGAGATTGTCTGTGATGGGTTTGTCTGTTGGTATGGCTTAGTTTTTTTGTGGCTTCCTCTTTCTAACAAATCTGCCCCCTTCTTTCTTCTCTTGTTCCTGACCCTTTCTGGTCCCTTTAAGATTGTTGAACGAAAGTGACAAGCGGCCTTTCATAGAAGAAGCTGAGCGGCTGCGGATGCAGCACAAGAAAGACCATCCTGATTACAAGTACCAGCCCCGCCGGCGGAAAAATGGCAAAGCTGCCCAGGGTGAAAACGATGGCCAAGCTGATGGGGAAGCTGGTGGAGCTTCTGCAATCCAGGCTCACTATAAGAATGCCCATTTGGATCATAGGCATGCTGGGGAAGGATCACCCCTGTCTGATGGACATCCAGAACACTCCTCAGGTTAGTCCCTCCGTGTCACAGGTGCCCTCCATATTTAAATGATGGCAAATCAGCTGCTTAAGCATGACAGGCTATAAATATGAAAGTTACAGGCTTGCATCATCATTTGGCATGGATGGGTTTATCAACATGGCCTTACATGGTTTGGGCTCAGTGTACCTGAGGGAGCGGCTTACCCCGTATGTGCCCAGAAGATCACTGCGTTCAGAGGGGCTCAACATGTTGGAGGTGCCTGGCATAAAGACCTACAGGCTATCTAGTACACGGCAGAGGGCGTTTGCAGTGGCCGCGCCGACCCTATGGAACTCGCTGCCAGAGGGGACGCGAGCTCTGCGGGACCTGATGACATTTCGCAGGTCCATTAAGACCTGGCTGTTTAGGCGTGCATTCGGCCCCTAACCAGTGTCCGCCATAACCTGCCACCCTGCCGCGCCTTCGCCACCTGCATTACTGTTGTTTTGCAGTAGTTTTATTGTTGGAAGTGGGGTTTAAACGTGGTTTTAACATGGTTTTATAATGTTGATTATGTGTTTTAACTGGTATTTTACTCTTGTAAACCGCTCTGAGCTCTGGAGAGAGCGGTCTATTAAGTTGAATAAATAAATAAATAAATAAATAAATAAATAAATAAATAAACATAAAAAACTCCTGTTAAAGTTGAATAATTAATTATATCCAGCTGCCATCTTGGATTTTTTTTTTAAAAAACTATCGGCTCTCCTATAGCATCCATACTGGCAAAAGGATGTATTTTTAATCTTAACAGTGGGATGAGGATAGACGAGAGCACAGGCACTTTCCATCCTGTAGAACAGGGCTGAGCAACCATGATCTGTAGCTCAAATAATACTTTATTTATTTATTTACGATATTTCTATCCCGCCTTTCTCGAACCCGAAGGTGATTCAAGGCGACTTACAACCAGGCAATGCCTAACAATATACAATTAAAATGATATTTAAACAGAATTAAAAATACATTCAATAAAAACTTTAAAAACATAGAAAATCAATGCCTTCATTGTTAATCCCATTGTCCAAAAATTGTTATCTGAGCCATTCCAATGTCCACTTTCGTCAAATTCTGTATTTGACTGTTGCGTTAGATTCTGAAGGCTTGTTCAAATAGCCACATTTTCACATTTTTACGGAAGCTCAAGAGGGAGGGGGCTGGTCTAATATCCCTGGGAAGGGCATTCCACAACCAAGGGGCCACCACTGAGAAGGCCCTGTCTCTCGTCCTCACCAGTCGTGCCTGAAAAGAAGGCAGGACCGAGAGCAGGGCCTCCCCGGATGAACTTAAACTCTTAGATGTTTCATAGGGAGATATATGTTTGAACAGGTACGCTGGGCCAGAACTGTTTAGAGCTTTCCGATTAGGGCCGATGGGACTGTAGACCAAAAGCATGCAAGGGCCACAATTGCCCAGCCCAATTCTAGAAGATCAGTTCTGTATGCCAGACTTTAAATAATCCAGCCATGAAGCCCTCAGATAGGCATAGGTAGAATGACCATTCACCTATTCTCTGTTTTCCTTCATGTCGTTTTCATCTCACAGGTCAAAGTCATGGACCCCCCACCCCACCAACCACTCCGAAAACAGAACTGCAGTCGGGTAAGACCGACTCCAAGCGGGAGGGCCGTTCCCTTGGGGAAGGAGGAAAGCCTCACATCGACTTCGGCAATGTGGATATTGGTGAAATCAGCCATGAAGTGATGTCCAACATGGAGCCCTTTGATGTAAACGAGTTTGACCAGTATCTGCCACCAAACGGGCATGCTGCTCACCCAGGCCATGTCAGTGGCTATGCCGCAGCTGCTGGTTATGGCCTTGGGAGTGCCCTGGCTGCAGCCAGTGGACACTCTGCCTGGATCTCCAAACAGCACGGGGTTTCCTTGTCTGCTGCCACGTCATCCGTGGTAGACTCCAAGGCTCAAGTCAAAACGGAGGGCTCAGCTTCAGGGGGCCACTATACTGACCAGCCCTCTACTTCCCAGATAGCATATACATCCCTTAGTCTGCCCCACTATGGCTCGGCCTTTCCCTCTATATCCAGGCCCCAATTTGACTACCCTGACCACCAGCCTTCAGGACCCTACTACAGCCACTCCAGCCAGGCTTCTGGCCTCTATTCAGCCTTTTCATATATGGGTCCTTCCCAACGTCCCTTATACACTGCCATCTCTGACCCGGCACCCTCAGTGCCACAGTCTCATAGTCCCACACACTGGGAACAGCCCGTGTATACAACCCTTTCGAGACCCTAGGGAATGGGGAGCAGTGACCAAAGCAGCAGCGGAAAGGCTCCGAAGAATCAGCCCCAGAAGACGAGCCTCCGAGTCCCGAGGTCATTTGGTGTAATCCAGTTGCCAGAACCCAACGAATATCCGGGCGTGTCTATCATGACCGCAGTTATCGATGGCTCACCTGGCTGGAGGAAGGTTCCCACCCACACCCCATACTCCCAGTCCCTGATTGGCTTCCAAGATCCCGTAGGCCTTCTAGATGAGGATGATTCTAGGCATGGAGCAACTAGTCGTGGTGGGTTTATGTCGGGCAGATCGAAGGTTCAATAATAATAATATCATTGAAAGATACTCCTCTTCCTTCTCATCCCTTCCCTCAAACTGTCGAGACCATTTGTCTGACAGTTGAGAAAGAAACCAATGGCCATTAGTTTGCCACTTGCTGTGGGTGAAGCCTGGCTAGTTGGACTCTCTGATGGATATGTTATAGGAGGAGAAGGAGGGTGGTACAGCTGATGTGGACAGTGTTCTCGGACATTCCTGCTTCAGAGTTGTACATGCATGAAATTTTGTTCCCCATTGGAAGACCAACCTAAGCTTGCTTTTACTATTGGTATTTGTCATCTGCATTCCACTATCCTTTATCTATTCCATCGCCTCTCTGCTGCCTGGCGCTCTTAAGACTTTACTACACAGTACATTGGACTCAGGAACTGCGTTATATGCTCTGGCCGCCTTTGCATCACAACATGTAAATGTGCGTGTACATGTTGGTCCCTCGGACCATAAAGGGCAAAGGGGACTGATTCCTACTTTGTTGTTATGAACATTTTGTATTCTTAGTTTGTTTCCACTCTTTGTGGTTTCCTTCTAAAGTCCTGCAGCTACCTTTCTAATACTCCAGAAAATACCCTGCCAAAGCCAATGCATTTGCTTGCTTATGAGTGTGCTTGTGTATATGAATATGTGCATGTGTGTGTGTGTGTGTGTAGAAGGGGTGAAGGAAGACAGAAAGAACCTA
Source organism: Anolis apletophallus (assembly GCA_030556195.1). NCBI lineage: Eukaryota > Metazoa > Chordata > Lepidosauria > Squamata > Anolidae > Anolis > Anolis apletophallus. The sequence continues at coordinate 100,643,027 of JARBWK010000009.1, forward strand.
GAAACCAAGAACCGTCAGTGTTGTCCTCCAGCTTCAGTGATGGGGACTCTCCTATGTTGTAGTTCTGCCATATTGCACCATTCTTCACCATTGAGTATGCAGGCTAGGCCTGATGGAAGATGCAGTCTGACAACTGGAGAGACATGTCCCCAATTCTTTCCTTATTGCTTAAATACAGAACAAACTGTGTCATGAGAATTTCCATGTGACCAAGATACATTAGTCCCTGAGTCACAAATTTAGAAAAGTACATGCAGTAATAGTTTTAAAAAATCCAATTAACAACATTAGTCATTTGCTGCCCTTAAAAGTTCCCTATAATCTTCTGTGTGAGAGTGGCGGCCTAACAGCAGGACCAGCCATGCTCCCATGTCTGTAAATTTTATTATAAATTCTAAATTTGCCATAACAAGAACACTTTTGGTCCTCATGCTGTTTTTAATGGGCATCAAAAAGAAAGGTAGTGCAAAATTTGGAAGAAATCTGCATTCAGGTTTCATGTGGAGGCAACCAATCCAGCTAAATCAAAGTGTGCCTTCATCTTTTCTATAATCCCGTGTGGAACTTTGCAGGTCTATCCCACAAACATTGTCCCCAGTCAGTGAATGAATACGACACTTGGAAGACTGAGAACATGATGGATGAATCCATCAGAAGGAGAACAGATGACACGTCAGGACGGGCACTGCTACACACAGGACACATTGCAGCACATGCTGTTCTTCCCAACCCCTTCAGACTGAGATGGTTGAGGCTAACCTGCCCAAAGTTATGAACTTTATATATGCTTGCCTCCTTTTCCAGCTATGGATGATTGCCCATTTTCCATAGTATTTGAAAAGAACATGTAGTATGCCTGTATTCCTTGTATGCATGTAATCTATTAACTGTTCTGCATCCTTATTTATGCAAGTAGCACATCCTTCCCTATTCCCAGCACTACCGCCCTTTGTTGTCCTAGCACCATTAACTTTGCATTAAATGTATGGAATAATAAACATGAAAAGGTTGAGTTCTGTGTGTCAATTTCAGTTTTCTTTCTTTTACCCTTCTCACTTGTCTTCACCACCTCCACACACACACAAACAAAAGGCTAATAGGCACAATGTCCTATTCTACACCACACATGAAATGTTTTGCTCATACATACTTCCTCAACTTCTATACATTGTTGAAAAGATACAAACAAAACATAAAAACATTCTAGTAGAAAAGTCTAAATTTGTCCCTAATCACCTTGGAGCATTTTAATAGACTGCATCTTTAACATACAACTGTGGTCAGCTTGAAGCTACTGGAAACATCACAAGATCTCCTATAAATTGTCCCGTGCATTGCCTCAAAGTCTGTCTATATATATCTTTCCCCCCCCCTCTCCCCCTCCCTCTCTCCCCCTCCTAACGTTCTTCTCTTGGGGATTGAAGGGGACTCGCCATATGATTAAAACAAGATACAGTGGAGTCTTGCTTATCCAACATAAATGGGCTGGCAGAACATTGGATAAGCAAAAATGTTGGATAATAAGGAGGGATTAAAGAAAAGCCTATTAAACGTCAAATTATGTTATGAGTTTACAAATTAAGCAGGAAAAAAATCATGTTCTACAACAAATCAACAGAAAAAGCAGTTCAATACATGGTAACATTATGTAGTAATTACTGTATTTATGAATTTAGCACCAAAACATCACAATGTATTGAAACAGCTGTGGATCTGGGAAGGAGGCAGACTACGTTTGATAATACAGAACGGTGGATAAGCGAGACTCTACTGTACATAAATTAAAACTACCTAATGTTTTAAAAACAAAATACTATTTTAACCAGCAATGCTTCAAAACAATATTAAATAATTTAATAATCCAAATACAGCAGTGCCCCTCCCCATTAAAGGCCTCTCTGAATAGACACTTAACCAAATGTTTGTGCAAACAAGAAGGAAGGAGAACATGGGGAGTGTATAGCTAGTCTCCTATGCAAGAAAGTTCCACAGCCTGGGACTAACCGCCAAGAAGGATCTTTCTCTTGTGTCATCACCAAATGCACCTGTGAAGGAGATGAAACCAAGAGAAAGTCCAAGGATCTTAAACTTCAGGCAGGGTCCTGTGTGGAGATGCAGGCTTTCAGACAACGTGGACCTAAACTATATTGAATTTAGCAATCAACACTTAGAATTGAGTATAGGAATTAATTAGTAGCCCACCATGCCCCCACAGCATTTTGGACCTGCTGAAGTTTCCAAACAATTTGCAAAAATAGTTGTCAGGAGAATGGAACTCTACTGTTCAGCATTGGAACTCTCTGCCCCGGAGTGTGGTGGAGGCTCCTCCTTTGGAGGCTTTTAAGCAGAGGCTGGATGGCCATGTGTCGGGGGTGCTTTGGATGCAATTTTCCTGCTTCTTGGCAGGGGGTTGGACTTTATAGTCCACAAGGAGGAGGGGGGGAGGAAAAGGGGGAACGAGGCAGAAACGAAAGCGGAAGCGTCCTCTCTCCTTCCCTCTGTGATTTCCACGCTACTCTTCCACATTCAGGCACTTCCTGCTGGGCTGCTCTAGCCCAAAGGCCTTGCCTTGCCTTAACCTTTTGAGTCCCTGTTGTTAGTATTCTAGGTCACTAGTGCTGCGTTGGATAGGTAACAGTAGGAGACTCCGTATTATCCGACATTTTCGTTTATCTGACATTCTGCCAGCCCATTTATGTTGGATAAGCAAGATCTACTGTATCACTGAAGCAATGGATCGATCTGTGCATAAAACAGAAGACAGATCTTTTCTGTTAATACATCTTTGACTGAAGCATAGGGTAACAGCCTTTATCTTTTGTAGAAATAAATTCTATAACTCCAAGATGTTGTGGTACTGCAACTTCTATCAACTCTAATTATGACATGGGATGGTAGAAGTTGGGGCTCAGTCACAACTGGATGTTCACATACAGTAGTCCCCATCCTGCCATAAGCTAATAACACCATCTAACACATTTTTTTGTTCCTGGGTTATAAATGCCATTTCCTAATGGGTTCTATCATAAAATCATGGGAATTTTTTTTATTAAACCGCAAAAACCTTTGCTATAGTTTTCTAATGAATATCTCACCAAGTCTCAACCAATTCAACATGATTTGTGTCGGCCCCAAAAAATGAAGTACTTGGAGTTTAACAACTTCTTTCAAAGTACTGCACAATTAAACAGGAAATAACACTTTCAAACCAGGAACAAAAGTGTTTTTCAAAATTTGTTACATAGTATAATTTATGACATTAAGTAGATCTTACCACCAATCACAACTGAGTTATCTCAAAACTCAGTTATCTGAAGGAGCTCTTGGTGGTGCAGTGAGTTGGCAGTGAGTTTGAATCTGCGGAGGGCAGGTTGAGTTCCCTCTATCAGCTCCAGCTTCCCATGCAGGGACATGAGAGAAACCTCCCACAAGGATGGTAAAACACCAAACATCAAGGTGTCCCCTGGGCAATGTCCTTGCTGACGGCCAGTTCTCTCACACCAGAAGTGACTTGCAGTTTCTCAAGTCACTCCTGATATGGGGAAAAATCTCAAAATTTCAAAATTTATTGAGAAATAAAACAACTTCCTTCAAACCCTTTTCCCTAAACCATTCAGAATTTGTTTTAATGTACAGTTTGTTTCTTGGTCAGACAGATTCTGAAAGTGACCCTACCTATATAATTCACTGTAGCTGATGTGCATTATTATGGGATGCATTATTATAGGACGGAGCCCCCATTGGTGCAATTGTTCATACCCTTGTGCAGGCAGGACTGAAGACCAACAGGTCAGAGGTTCGAATCCGGGGAGAACGCAGATGAGCTCCCTCATTCAGCTCCAGCTCCCTGTGTGGGAACATGAGAGAAGTCTCTCACAAGGATGGCAAAACATCCAAAGAGTTTGTTCCTCCATCACCTACACACCTGGGCAAGATCACTTGTATTAGCACAGAGATATCATGTTTGATACTATTCACATTTCCATTCCAAGCCACTATGCTTTCATTTCAAGTATCTTCACTGTCGTTGAAAACAACTGATGCCACCTCTGCTTTCTAAGTTAGTATAATGGCATCCAGGAGGAATTAGAAACATCATTTTCACAGACTTGTCTAAGGATAGAAGTTTCTACAACAACACTTGTAAGATGGCGAACAGATGACATGTCCTTTCTTCACTTTGAAATTTCTTCTTGCAAGTCAAAGGGTAGCAAAGTAAGAAAGGGGGAGTCATAAATCAGAGGTCACCTCAAAGCTAGGAAAATGCCATGCTTTGCATAGCAAAGCCCAGTAATTGCTCAATCTCTGTGTGGGCAAATGCAAAGAATGCAGTGGGTGAGTAGTTTATGCATTCGGCCTGGCATTATCCCCACTGACTCTAATGGGACATTTTGGCTCTGGTTTTGTGGACTGAGCAATCATTTCAGTTCAAATGTTTTCAATGGCCAACCAAATGAAGTAATTTGGGCCATGCCTTCATCATAGTACCAAATATTATAATGACTGGGAGGGGAGATGTTTCGGTTAGCTTGAAGATCAGGTGAAAGAAAGCAAAAAGGTAGCAGCAGAATAATCCATGTACATTATTATAGGAAGGAGCTCCCGGTGGCGCAATGAGTTTTCTTGTTCAATTCATGGAGGGCGGAGAACCGATAAAGCTTGATGCTTTCTACAAGAACTCATGGTCAGCCACTGAAGATAAATGGTGGGAGATTTAGGACTGAAATGATGCCTGAGGCCTTCATACCACTTGGTATTGCATCTGAAGGAGTGCATTCATATCCACAAATGCTATGTGAAAATAAAAACTAATTAGTCTTAAATGTGCTGCCACAATTCTCCTTCTCCTTCCTTCCTTCTTTTTAAGACTGATAAAAGGAAGCACTTATTCTATCAGTGAGTAGTTAAACTGGAAATCAGCACCTCAACTTGGGTGACTTTAAAAGTAGATTGGGACAAATTCAGGAAGGACATTGGTAATAACTGATATATGTTCATATGATGACATTATGCTTCTGTAGATTAGTTTTTGCATAAGTGTTTGATTCCACCAGAGTCCCTGGTGGTGCAGCAGGTTAAACCGCTGAGCTGCTGAACTTGCTGACCAAAAGGTCAGCGGTTCAAATCAGGGGAGCAGGGTGAGCTTCCGATATTAGCCCCAGCTTCTGCCAACCTAGCAGTTCAAAAACATGGAAATGTGATTAGATCAATAGGTACCACTCTGGAAGGAAGTTAACAGTGCTCCATGCAGTCATTCTGGCCACATGACCTCGGAGGTGTCTACAGACAATGCTGGCTCTGTGGCTTAGAAATGGAGACGAGTACAACCCCCAGAATTGGACACAACTAGAGTTTACCTTTACCTTTTACCTTGATCTCTATGTGAACAAATGCTGGGCTAGAGAGGCCTTTGCTCTGAAACATCACGATTCTTCTTATTTTCTCAACAACACAATCCAGTCCAATGGTTCTTACTCATGGGTAGATCGATCTAACAGCAACATTAGTGGTAGTTGATCTTCAGTACCAAAAAAATGGTGGTGAGACAGAGAAAGGTCTCTACCTTCGAGCTGTCCAATAGACTTGGTTTGACATAAAGGACCTAAGGAAGAGATTTTATGAAAATTTCAAGATCAGATAGATTGATAGAGCTCACGTAAAGGTCTTAAAGACACTGTTTCAGTTGCAACAGAACAATAAAGCTACTTTTAAAAAAAAGTTGTTCCCTCCCTTAAAGCCAAAAATAAGGGCAGAGCAAATTAAGATCATAAGTCTAGCATTGAGTCAATATAAGCCAATATTTGGCTTCCAATAATGTAGAATAAAAGAAGCAAAATGTCAATGGGAAAATCCACTGCAAAAAATTGGGATACCCGGAGTAAAGTAACACTCTGCACCTAGCTTTTAGGGGAGGTCTAAGGAACTAGCTGAGATTTGGATTAGGAAAAGGCACAACAAAGAGCCAAACAGGATTTGCTGAAGGTTACACGGAACCACGCCTAAGGGACACAAGCAAAACTGGCCAAAGGGATCCTGCATTTCCCCCCAAAAAGAAGTCTGGCTAAGGAAGTGGTAGTGGCAGTGATGTGTTCCCTTAATCACTAGCTCCCCACGTTTAGTGCCAACAACTAGGTTTCTGTCTTTGCAGCAAAAGCAGGATCCGGCACCCACCAGCTTCCACATTGGACACAAAGAAGATGCACATTCCCTTTGCAGTCTGGTGGGAGCTGGCACAGAGTCCTTTGCTATCCCTTTAATTGTATCTGATACAGATGCAAGGCTTGGGGGGAGAATAGGGACTATTAAAACAAAGAAGCTATTTTTTTAGCAGACCAAGAAAACGACTCCCGCGCTCCATTGCGGATGCCAAAATGATCACACAAAGGCGCATTTCATTACTGAAATTTCATCACGCCAACGTGATTAAACGCCGGGGGAGCAGGGAGGGGCAAGGAGCCTTGTAAGCTGCAACTCCACACATTAACCTTTTATTGGCAAGTTTTGCTGTGAGCCCACAGCACATTCTTGGTGGTTTTAATGCTTGCTCTTGTTGACAGCTGGTTATCATATCCCTTTAAGTGCCATTTCACAAAATTGCCCCCTGAAACCACTCCTTAGAACACATACAATTCCCATCCCTACATTCCTTTTGCACCTAGGACGAAAGTACTATTGGGCAACCTGTGGCATTAGAACTACATGCGGCCTTCAGCCGAATTGCAAAAGCAATGCAAAACATAATTCATATCTCCAGGAAGACTGGTCTGTCCCTCCTTCAGCTACTTGCTGGGTGGGGGAAAAGCAAGAGTAAACTATGGAATATCAGAAGGAAAGAGGAGGCAGGAAGAGAAGGTGGAAAGATTTGTTGACTTTTGACTTTGACTTGTCCGCCAAGGGCTTCAGCATTACACACTATGGGTATCCATAAGAAAACACAATCCTGTTGTGTTTTTTAAACATCCCTTTCTTATTACTGTTTCTCAAGGTAACTGGCAACTGGAAATGAAGGATATGAAGTGGGATAATGAAATCTACCCTGAGTCCACCTTGCCAAATAAAGCCCAGTCTTTCATAGCAATCTGGACAGGTGCGAGTTTAATGCATTTGGCAAAAAGCCTCACAATATCACAAGCAACACATTCAACAGGCTGATCATTAAATCAAAATACAGGAAAGGAGATGCCACCTGAACTTTAGGAAGAACTTCCTGACTGTGAGCACTGTTCAGCAGTGGAACTCTCTGCCCCGGGGTGTGGCTCCTTTTTTGGAGGCTTTTAAATAGAGGCTGGGATGGGGGTGCTTTGAATACAATTTTCCTGCTTCTTGACAGGGGGTTGGATTGGATGGCCCATGAGGTCTTCTCCAACTCAGTGATTCTATGAATTAAAGGTGTTTTACTGAATCATTTGTTTTCCATATGAGTGAATGTGTGTGGTATGGTGGAAGATTTGATTATTTGGGATGGGCAGCAATTGCTATGACCTGTGAATTTCTGCCTTTAGATATGAAGCCTGGCTACAGCCTGCCATTCATATTTGTTGGGGACTAGGGACATACCCACCATCTTTTTGCTTGAGAGACCACCTCACTAGCAATATCTAGGTCCTCCAGCCCAACTCTATGGTCAACTTCAGGTGGAAGATAACTGTAGTGTCACACTGGGGGATCTAGAGATGTCGAGATAACATTTTAAATTAAATTTGCAACTAATCAAACCTACAAATGTGGAAGGCCAATGGAATATTGCTAGGATATAACACACTTGGGCACGTTTGAAAGATTCTATTCCAGTGATGTGGCAAAATTGTGAATGATGACCTACGACACTCCTTTGAGCAGTGGAAAGGCCATAAGTGAGTAGAGAAGAGGTATGTGCATTTTTAAGCAAAGCAGCAAAGAAGACGCTTAGCTATCGATTTTTTTAAAAGTTGCTTTATCCGGAAAGTCTTCAGGGATATTAACTATGGTGATGCACCTCAATTCTAGCACCATATTGACAGTATATCAAATGTGTAAGTAACATATTCCCTTTACAGATTCCTGGAGATATAATGACTTTGAATCTATGCACTAGACTACAGAAAGACCAGTAAAAGTACGTTGAGTACCAAATCAAGGACTGTATTACCAATTCCTCATAGGGTTGCTCTTCCATTAAAGCAGTGGTTCCTAACCTTGTTTTGACCAGGGACCACTTGAACCCCTTTGACAGGGACCACTCTCCAATGTTAGTACCAAAAGGGTTACATATCGTTTTTTGACAAACTTTGGATTCAGTTTGGTTATTTGGGGTGCTGATTCAGAAAATTGCATTGGATAGACCACATCAGCTCTAGTTTCTGATACAGAATGTATGCCATCCAGTAGTCGCCATCTGCTTGCCTACAGAAAACAATATTTAATAATTTACAGCTGATGTGGTAGGAGTAATATTTCATGGGTAGTCAGCCCCTGCCCTCCTGACATCCCCGTTGCCTCGGCACTATATGAGGGTTTCACAAGACCAGACACTCTCATTGCCATGTGGTTTTGAGGCAACAATGTAGTAATTAATGGTGAGGCCATGGACCATATTTTTGTTCTTGGGGACCACTAGTGGTCCATGGACCACAGGTTGGGAACCACTGCCTTAAAAGGTTAGTTGTAGTCTGGAGAGTAATCATTGACTTTTCATTGCAGCTCAAGTGTAATGTTGTGGCTGCATCCAGAAGTATCTCCTACCAACTTCAGCCAATATGCCATTTATAACTCATCTTCTGGGATAAAGATGACCTGGTTTAGGCTGGAAATTCCAGGTAGTGCAGAATGTGCCTGTTTACCTACTTGAGGTTTTGTCTAGCAGAGGTCATAATACTCAAATGCTGGACTGTCTACATTGGCTTTCATTTGTTTGCAAACCCAGTTTAAGGTGCTCCCATTGACCTTTTAAGTAGTTATCAAGCTGGATCTGGCATACCTTAAGAAATGTTTACCTTACGTACCTCAATAAACACAGAGAACAGTACATTAAGTCCCTGTACTCTGTCTTTTATACTTCTAAGTCTGCAAGAGGAGAGGCAAACTTTTTTGTTGTTCCAATTCTGAAACTCTACCTTTGGGATTTTTTTTATTAGGGAACACCAGTTGGGTCTCAATTTGCATAGCTTTTGTTGCCAATTTACAGTGTTCTTAGTCCAATTCTTTTACAGAATTCCGGAGAGATATTTGTCTACTGTGTAGCTTTTTAAAAGATCATATCCTTTATTATTCTGAAACATGCAGAATAATCACAGGATGTCTCAAACCTACACCTGTTGATAAACTCTACAAGCTAGCTAGCGTTGCCCCTGAGAAGTTGAAGTTGCTGCTGAGAGAGAAATAAGGTTGAACACCGTGAAAGCCATTCACTGCATGGCTATCCGCCTCCTCCCAGTAGACTCAAATCAAGGAAAAGCTTCATGAGAACCACCACTCCTCTTAACATTCCCCCAGCAACAGCAATGGGCAGCTAAACCAGGAAATCTTAATTGGATGGTCCCCCCATGAGGGTCTTCCTCCAGGAGCAAACCAAGAATGAGCAACTTGGAAGTCCTTGAACAGACTCAAAAGTGGAGTGGGCAGATCAAAAGACAACCTGGCAAAATGGCACTACCTAAAAGAATCCTCCACCTTGTGTGACTGTGGAGCAGAACAGACAACTCCGCGTCTGTATGTTTGTCCACTATGTCCCGCCTCATGTACAGACGAAAAAGTGTTGAAGGCGACAGACAATGTGGTTGCTGTTGCCTCTTTTTGGTCAAAAGATATTTAGCCACTTGTGCTCCTTATCAGTTTTATACTAATTTATGCAATGTTTTGATACGCAATAAATAAATCCTTTATTATTTTCAAATTTGTTATGGTTCTTTGGGTAGGCATGTCTCATATCAATAAACACACTACTTTTTTCAATGTAAAAGGCATGTATGATTTCCAACTAGAGTATGGTATCTAATATTGTTCACATTACAACAGAAAAAAGAGCTGAAGAATTGTGATAAGCCATAAGGTGCCACAAGACCCCTCTGCAACAAACTAAAAGATCTACCAAAGAAAGAGCTTTATGTTTTAAATATTGCTGGTGTATGTTTGTACAATGCTCTTCTTTATTTGGTCTCTTATACAATACTCTTTCCTTGATACAATGCGATCCACTATAATAAAAGTTTTAAGAACTACCCTTCCTGCTGTGTAAAGGGCACTGTAGTACTTTGGAATGAAAAGGCCAAATATATTTTGAGCAAGGCTGACGCTGAGGTGGTGGGAAAGAGGTGCACTGATACCTGCCTTCTAGCATAGAGGATACCCATGCATGTCAGGCAAAGTCTCACTAGGTAGCGACCCATCTAAGCAACTACGTTTCCTGCTGCGCTACAGCCACTGTAAGGGGATCCTGTTGACTGATAAGAAGCCAGGGCAGGAGCAGGGAACAATGGGAGATTTGATGAGAGTCGCTCTGTGATACTCCTGAGAAGCCCACAGAGCCAGCCTTGATCAGAGGGGAAATTGGGGGGTTTCCAAGGCAACTTGCTCATGGGCACAATGGCATGTCTGTCTGCTGGCGGGCAACAGAAATGTCTTCACTACTACAGGCCCCTGGAAAAGGCTGCAAGTCAGAAGGGGATGAGGAAGGTGTCTCTCAATCGCCTTAGAAGGCATCTGGAAGCCTGGCAGCTGCAGGATCACTTTAAAATCATTTAGGTATACCATGATGGTCACAGACAAATATAGAGGAAGCTGTTCTTCTCTCCCCACCATAGGTCACAGATGCAGCATTTAAACAGCACTCTATGTTGGTCAGTTAAGGCAGTCACAGATTAAATGCCACAAGAAAGTCAGGCTGTGTTGTAATAGGCAGCTACAACACTAAAACAGAAAAAAGAACTAATATCCAATAATCAATGTATAATGGAATTTTAGTATTTATTTACACAAAAATAAAATATTTTTAGAATCTGCAGTAAAGGTGAAGTTGGAGCACAGATCAATCTGTGATAATTAGTTCATCTACGCCCCAGTCTTCGTAGCTTCCATCTGGCAAGTACCTGCGGATAATTATGGGAATCTTTCGAGCTCTGCAAGAAGAAAAAAAGACAGAAAGTTCAAGTGTTGATCATGTCATAGGGAAGTGATTCTCAACTTGTAGATTGCCAGATGTTTGGGCCTTCATCACCCAGAAATCCTAACAGATGGCAAACTGGCTGGGATTTCTGGGAGTTGTAGGCCAAAACACCTGGGGACCCACAGATTGAGAACCACTGTTGTAGAGGCTTTGGCCCAGAGGTACACAGGTAAGTAGCATGACAGTGAACACTTATTTAAAAACCCTCTCACATACAGTGTTTCCCTCTCCTCTAAAGCTGAGCAGGAGATACTCTGTGTTAATTAGTCCTGCCTGAATCATGACCAAAGTGGTCGGGGAAAGGAAAGAACTGAAAACTGTAACACCCTTGTCACATAGAGTTTAAAACAGTCACACATTTAACAAATCACAGAAGCGACCCCAACCCTGAGTAAAAGACTATAGCCGTTAGAAGCTTCTGGAGACTTGGACGACAATTTAGATTTTAAAGAAAAGAAATTCAAATCCACTTTAATCTAAATACGACTTTTTAGGTCAACAATGTAATTATCCAGCTTGGACTTCGTCCAGGACATCAGGCTTATAATCTTGCAGCACATGAAAAGTGAAAAGAAGGAGATCTCTAAAAATTGCAAGAATTTATTACAGTGGCCCAAGGCTATATACAAAATGTCATCTCTGCAAGGCAGTCTTCTTTCATGATCTTCTACTGGAGGCATTAGGCAATGACTGTCAGCTTCCATATGATTTGAACACTAAAACAAGTTTGGATAATGCAGCTCTCGGACTATGCAAACTTGCTTCCATAAAGTTACGCAGATATGAATGTACAAATGTTCAATTATATAGAAAATGAGGATAGAGCTAATTTTAGGAAGGAAGGAAGGAAGGAAGGAAGGAAGGAAGGAAGGAAGGAAGGAAGGAAGGAAGGAAGGAAGGAAGGAAGGAAGGAAGGGTACAAATGCAAAGAAGGAACAGGAACTGACTTTTTGGGTGTTTTTTTGCCATTTCTGCTATAATGCATAACATTAATCTCACAAATCTAGGCATTCTACAGCAGAAGTGCAATTTTCTGAAAAGTCTTTTAAAAGCTGGTGAATAAGGCAGATATTGGCACTGAGACTTTCTAATCAATTAAGCGTTAAATTCTAAATACAGATCAATGCTAGCCCTGTTGGTTTCACAGTGGCAGAAACAGAAACTACGTTACTTGACATTCTTCATGAACTGGGAGCAAACATTTGGAGTGAGGGAATTTAGGAGCCTATATGGGTGGTGACAGGCAGGGTGAATGCATCAATCCTTGATCTGGTTCCCAGCATGTTGATTTCACACAGAGACAGGAAAAAGGTAAAGAGTGAATGATATTCTGTGACAAATCACACAGATCATTCAAATGGCTCCAACTTACTTGAGCTCTTTCATTGCAATCAGCAACGGGTCTGTCTCTCCCTCCAGCTCTACCATGACTGGGGCACACATGCTGAGTAGGAAGAAAACGATTCCATTAATTTTAGGCAGTTACTGGAAAGCTTCACCCTTAGGCTAACATTTTATTTCTCTCTGAATTTTTATTATCCTATGTTCTCATTTTCAGCTGACCCAATTTTGTCATATGTATGCTTGTTGTCATTTAAATTAATGCAATGTAAAACTTTTAGAATTTTGTTTTATAGTTTTATTTAAATTGAATAAAAGTAAATTAAAGACATCACTGCAACTATGCACAAAGACAAAAAGCTATGGAGTCGTCATGCAGCAAGAATGAGAGGCAATTAGATCATGCAAATACCACACTGACATCCATGTGATATGAAAAAGAATTGATTAAAACTATTTCTGTTTTGCCTCCCAGCCCATAAAGATCTCCCCAGGCGATGAACACATAAAAATACTCTTTAAAGACTTTGAAAAGTAGTGTAAAATAATCATAGATTCCAGATTTGAAGCAGTTATAACAAATTTAAACTCTGAATGTCATGAGGAACAGCACTACTTTTCCTAACCACTGGAAGCATAAAAACAACACAAGGGATGTCTATACCACCTCTTCTTAAACTGTGGGCCCTGACTTCAAATGGGGCTACCTTAGCTCGATGTTGGAGTCACAAAAAACTGGCAACTATAAAAGATTTCTGAATACTGCCCATTTACCCAAATCTGTTAACAGTGTTCACGGTGGACTCTAGGGAAAATGCTTCAAAGAAGGGGAGCCGAGAAGACAGTTCCATCTTGTCTCCTGCAACATCAGCACCCCCCCCCCCCCCCCAAAGCAGTAACGGCTGCTCTGGGGCCAGAGTAAAGAAGGGGAGCCGGGAAGACAGTTCCATCTTGTCTCCTGCGCCATCAGGGCCCCTCCCCCAGCAACAATATAATATTATATAATACTAATATTATGAATGATGTATTAGTACTATGCAAGTAATGTAGTATGTTGTATGTTCATATGACTTGTAAGCCGCTCTGAGTCCCCTTCAGGGTGAGAAGGGCGGCATATAAATATCGTAAATAAATAAATAAATAAACTGTATTCCACAAAAAGGAAATATTGATTATCATTAAAGGTTTGATTTTTCTCCCTATATTATATACCTATATACCTGGGGTCACATAGAAATTTCTCAGGTGGAAAGGAGTCACTAGTGGAAAAGGTTTAAGACACCCTGGTCTATGCCATGCACAGCAGACACAGGACTATACAAAAGCATGGAATATTTCAACCTTCACACCATTCAAGGCATATGTACGTTTTAAACAGGGCACCTTTTTCATCAGATGAGATTTAAGTTTAAAATAAATAAACCAAGTGGTGTAATTCTCAGACAAGCACAGCATTCTTTTTATTTATTTTAAAAACAAACTCAATATTCTAACAGATGCCAGCAAACAAGTGTCAGTTGACTTATCAAAGCAATGGGATTTCTACTAACTTCAGGGAGGAATGTGGGGCTCAATGTTTGGCATGTTGTTTTTAATTTTTGCAGAGTCAAAGCTCCTGTAAGGCACAGATTCAGCTCAAGGTGTGGCACTATATTGATTCTGTGTGTTTTCTTAAAGCTCTAGATGGAAGATACTGCTAAGCTAATACTTCTTTCCATTTTCACTGACCAATGTTTAAAAATGCCCAATTTTAACCCAAGAAAACCAGTCTTTCCCCTCCAGTCTCTTCAGAATGGTGGTTGGAAAAGGGGGGGGGGGCGACACACTTCAGGTACTCCCAGGTTTGAAGCAGCAAAGGTGAAATCATGTTTTCAGTACTTCATGTTTTCCTACAGAACTGAAAGAATTGTGCTTTCATATGTTCAAAGAGAACCCCAGTTGCAAGTCTTAGCAGAAGCTCCTATCTAAAACAGATATGCCAGAGACATCAGGACCTTTAAATATTAAGATTAATTAGCATATATACCTGCTATCACCTTGCTTCCATTTATTCTCTTTCCCTCCCCTCATGTCTTTTCCCTTCGTTTCTTCCCTCTTTTTTTCTTTTTCCTTCCCCTACTTCCCTTTCTCTTTCCCTTCTTTTTCCTTCCTTCTTCCCCCTCCCTTTCCTCTCTTCTCCAACTCTTAGAGGGCCTAGTCGCAATACCTCCATGGCAATGTAGCACTCATTGTGGCTCTTTCCTCCCTCCCCTTCATACACATGTTATCCTTCTTTACCAGTGTCATCATAGATGGCCACTTCACCTAGCAACAGACATTGTAGTACAAATAGATAGGCCAACAGTTACTTTGACTTTTATATATGTAGATTGTATTACCAGGAAGAAAGTATTGATACTCTGAAGTCCAGATCACATCAATCACTTATTTTAAAATGCATGGATGAAAAAATTAACTGTTTTTTAAAAAACTATGTTAACACAAGAACATGTCCAGATATTGATGAAATTGTTTACCCACTGTGATTATAGAGACCTATACTAAGAAGAAATGCTTATGTGCTTTGAATTTCACCCCTTTAAGAAGTTCTAATCATAGCTTTGAAAAAAAGATTATACCCATATTTATTTGGGTCTAATGCTCCATCAAATCTAATGCACACCTCGATTTTCAAAATCCTGAACTCATAAAAAAGAGCTGCTAGCAAATGCAATGTTCAGTGACAAAAAGTGCACGCTTTAATAATTTGGCCAAAAGAGGTGTGCATTACAGTGGCTAAATGCTTATACTTCCTTCTTTAAAAACAAAAGTGTTTGAACACCAAAACTTTCAGCAATGGAAAATAAAACCTTGGGGTGCATCTATGCTGTAGAATGAATCCATCTGCTATGGGGTCATGGGGGCTGTAGTTTGGGATCATGGGGGCTGCCAAAGAAAGCTGATGCCTCACTAAACTACCAATTCCGGCACTGCATAGTACTGAACTATGCAATTAAATTAGAAATCAGATCCCTCACAGTAGAGCTTTGGGTGCTCCTGAAGTCACTTCTCCTTTTGCTTTGGCTCAGCACTAAGATTACCATATTACGTGACTCTAATGCACACCCTAATTTTGGGAAGGCAATTTAGCCAAAGAAAGATGAGCATTAGATTCGAGTAAGTAAGGTATATGTCATGTGACTGAAGCTACTAGAGTTTCTATCAGTCTATTTTGTAATCACAGAAATATGAGCCAAAGATTTTTAACATTTTTCTCCTTGTTAATTTAAAGCATGCGTACATAACAACTTTTTTAATTCTATGAATAATCTCAGAAACTGGAATTTTCTGGCAAGCTAGAATAAGCAATAACGGAACTAATGTGAAGTTTTGCAAGACTGTATGAAAAACTTCCAAGAGAGGGAGGTCGCAAGAGTTACAGCTGATGAAAGCCACCGTCCACTGCCATTTATGCATATCTCACTTCTTCAAGTAATCTACTGCATATGCAGTTGGACACACATGAGTTTGATGAACTTTCCCACAAAATCTGAAATCAGGTATGTGTGATACATTGAGGGAAAGCATAGAACTCTCCAGGACATAATAAAAGCCACACTGTTCAATCTGAACAAATGGAAAAGCAACTTTTATAAGGGAAGAAAGAAAAGATGAAATCAGTACCAAGTGTGGCACTGAGATGGAAGCATCTCAACATTTAGAGAAGAATGTTTGCAAAATCTGTTAGCTCCGTATACAGGCCAAGTACTTACGCTATCTGGAGTGCACGGGTACCAAGAACTCTGGCTCTCTCATATTTGGTCATGTAAGGGGTAGTGATCCTCTTCTGGTTTGCCTGCTGCCGTTCTCCAGATGGCAGAATTTCCACATTTTCCTGACCCTCCTGTAGAACAATATAACAAACTGTTAAATACATCTACACCATTAGAATATAAGTAAGACATTGGATTACTTGAAAATTAAACTCTAATCCTACAGATAGTTTAAATAAAGGACATTAAATAAAACAATGAAAGACAGCAGACACTAGATAAATATATTTCTGATTAAACAAGTGGCCAAGCTCTAGCAGTAATCTAGAAGTGTCTACTGTTATGTAACAGTCTACAGCCCGTTTCCTATCCACTTTCTAGCACTATCACCCTATGAGTTTTGGAGTTGGCAAGAATAAGTATTTACTAAACCCATCCAGTCTCAAGCTGAAGATATGGATGTATTTCCTTTTTTTGTCTATTCCTTCTTCCTCAGTTCAAATATATCCTGGTAAAATTGTATACATGTGCATGCACACATTTTAAAGAAAATTCAGAATGCTGTAACTAAGTGCTGTGATTTTATAGACATTCCTGTTGCACATTCTGAAGTTACTTACCTCCTCGGCATTTTCTAGATCATCCAGTCCTTCATCTTCTTCCACATCATCAAAATCATCTCCATCAAAACTGGTGGAAGAAAAATGCCAAAACCTTATATAGTAGGCGAAATCCTACTATAGTCTCAAGTACAAATACATTCTTGCTAATTTTCAAAAACAGCCTCCCCTTAATACCCAACCATTTATAGTGTTCAGCCTTCTCCAACAGCAAAACATTCACATGTCTTCTTAATGGGGTGTGGGGAAAGAGACCTGTGGATGCATGCAACACCTTATTGAATGGTCTTATTGAAATTGTGGGAGAAGGGAATTCTAACCAGAGTTACATGGAGCAAGAGCACAAAAATAGGAAGAATGAGGACAATATTGATCACAGCTCCATCATGCCTACGCCTATTAGCAAATGAAAGGCCCTCACCTCCATCCCAACTGCGGTCTTGGGGGGGAGAAAGAAATAAGCAGTACCTGATGAACATAATCCCATCACTCACTGCCTTTCCCTTTTTGTTGTGACTTAATCAGAATGCAGACCTGAGGGCTTGCTTGTTGTTCTTTTACTTGTAAAGCACTGTTTACAGCTATAATAAGCTTAATTTATATCCTAGCCCACATCCTCAGAAGGACTTGGGGTGGCTTACAAGATAACAGTGCAAAACAAAACACATAGCATATACAACAAAAAATAGCCTAAATCAATAAAAATAAAGACCAGGTGAAATGGCCTATTAAAAATAACAATATTGATAATGATAGTATTAGTAACATTTGATGCAAAGTGGTGCCACTCACCTAGAATATAGATGCAAGGTAAGAAAGGAACAATTAAAGGATAATATTATATGTGATTTTCCCCAACAATGGTAAGTCAAATTTGTAGGTCGGGAATATACATAGAGGCTGAGTATGAGTAACATGGGTGCCTTTGAATACTGTTCATGTTTTGTTTTGTTGTTGTTGTTGGGTTTTTTGCTTATTTTTGTTGCAATTTGTGGTATTATATATCTTCTATATTTTCAGTTATGTGTGTGTCCCCAAGTTACACACAAGATAGGTTCTGTAGGTTTGTTCTTAAGTTGAATTTGTATTTAAGTCGGAACAGGCACATTTTTTTAGTATAACTCCAGCCATAAATCTATAAAAATAAAAATGTAATGTTAGTTTGTGGGATTAACATAACTCAAAAACCACTGGACAAATTGCCACCAAATTTGGCCACAAGACACCTACTGACCCAAGGAGTAGCTATCACTCAAAAATTGATTTTGTCATTTGGGAGTTATAGTTGCTGGGATTTATAGTTAACCTACAATCAAAGAGCATTCTGAACTCCACCAAATGATGGATGGGCATTGATCTTGAGTTTGGGAGTTGTAGTTCACCTACATCCAGAGAGCACTGTGGACTCAAACAATGATGGATCTGGACCAAACTTGGCATGAGTAACCCATATGCCCAAATATGAACACAGATGGACTTTGGAGGAAATAGACCTTGATATTTGGAAGTTGTAGTTACTAGAATTTATAGTTCACCTATAATCAAAGAGCATTCTGAACCCCACCAATGACAGAATATGGGCAAACTTCCCACACAAAACCCCCATGGCCAACAGAAAATACTTAAGGTCATCTAGTGCAACTCCCTTCACCAGGGCAAGAAAACGTAATCAAAGCCCTCCTGACAAAAAGCCATCCAGCCATAGATATAGTTAGATATATATCACTAGCTGTACCCGGCACGCGTTGCTGTGCCCTTTTTAGGAGATGCGAGAAAGTCCAATCATCCACGGTGTGCCCTCTTCTAAACTGCAGCTGGATGGAGTGTGGGTCATGGGGGGCATGGTGTGCCAAGTTGGGTCTTTATTGGTCTTGGTTCTGGGCCACAGTGGTCTGTTGGGAATGATGGGTTTTGAAGTACTACAAATCCCATTTTCCATGGTGGTACTTCAAGTCCCATCATGCATGGTCAGGGCTCTGTGTGCCAAGGTAGGTTACTGTAAATTCAGGCCATACACAATGTCCCATGAGCTGAGGCCTAGTTAGGAACAGCAAGTTAATGAAGCCTTACTGTCAATTCAGGCCATACACAATGTCCCATGAGCTGAGGCCTAGTTAGGAACAGCAAGTTAATGAAGCCTTACTGTCAATTCAGGCCATACACAATGTCCAATGAGCTGAGGCCTAGTGGGGAGAATCAAGTTAATGAAGCCTTACTGTCAATTCAGAGCGTAAACAGCTTCCCAGTAAGTGAGGCCTAGTTAGGGAAATCAAGTTAATGAAGTCTTACTGTCAATTTAGAGCGTAAACAGCTTCCCAGTAAGTGAGGGCTAGTTAGGGAAATCAAGTTAATGAAGCCTTACTGTCAATTTTGGGCGTGGTCTGTGATTTTTTTGGGGTGTAAATTTTCGGTTGGATGTGATTTTGGTGTTTGTGTTGGGGATTGGCTCAGGCCTTTTCCTTATTCTGTTTTGGCAGTTTATTATGGATCAGAATTTTCATGTTGGCTGGCCAGTGCAGCAGTTATGCAAATCCGCCCTTATTGGCAGCCAATCATGTTGTTCAGAATGTAGAGGCTGGGTGAGTCTTTGGCTGCCCCGGAGGATGCTGGTAAATGTAGTTTTATTTTTTCTTGTTGTTTTGGGGGCCTTTTAGGTTTTGGGGGAGAAAGTTTCTTTGCTACAAACGTACCTTACTTGAGGCCTATTTCTGTTGGCAAGTATTGTGTTTCTGCGTTGTATGGTTTCTTTGTTTGAGGTATACATCACATGACGTGAACCCATTTATATAATAGATTCACACACAAACAAAGATATAGTATCATAGATTTGAAAGGGACCCCTAAAGGAGGACAATTATATGTTGTATGTTCCAGGATAGGCAAACCAGATAACCTCCACATCAACAGGAAAAGAAGCAGCAAAAAATACTGCTTACCCACAAGCATAAAGAAATTACATATATTAGAAACCAACACTTTCTCATGACTTTATTTTCCAGATCACCAGACTGGGCCACAGCAACACGTGGCAGGGGATGGCTAGTGAATGAATAAATAAATAAACTCTGAATAGCATAGGGAAGGGTTAACACCCCTGTGGTGTTTGTTTTCCTGTCTGTGCCCGTTAATAAGATTTCTCCTCACATTCAGTCCCTGTGATAATTGAAATGTGAAAAATTGGGCTTGTTCTGGAAACAAGAATTGGTGATAAAGACACCTTTTCCCCATGATGGCTCTTTTATTATTCCATCTTGTATTCCATCTTGTATTCCGCTCCTCCCTGCAGGCTCGGGGCTTAGGAGTGAATTTCCCTTCTGAGGGGTAGATTTCTCTCACTTCCTGTTGTCTCACGCCTGTTCTTAAGTATGAGTCATTTGTAAGCCAGATGTTTGTAATTTGGGGATTGCCTGCATTTAAAACAGTATATCACCTCTGTGTGTGCACAAAAAAGACTCACTACCAGCAGTCCTTTTGACTCCACTTTAACTGACATGGGGCCCTTCCAGACAGGCCCTATATCCCAGAATGGGATCTCAGGTTTTCTACTTTAAACTGGATTATATGAGTTCATACTGCCAGATGACCTGAGATAAGCCAAACCCTGGGATCAGATCCTGGGCTATAGGGCTTCTCTGGAAGGGAACCATGGTTGAATTTTTTGCAGTTTGATGAAGCACCTTATCCCATGCCCTCTCTATATTACTGGAGCTGGCACTTATGTACACCCTGGCCATGGTGCCAGTAATTTACTGCCACGGTTAGAGGATTGCAGCTTGACTGAATCTGAATTGATGTTTTTATATGTGCATATGTTTTATTTTATTGTATTTCATATTGTGTTCACTTTTATGTTTGGTTTTAGGAACTTTGTGCCATCTCTAAGCGGCCCTGAGTCTCTTCGGGGAGATGGTGTCACGATATAAGAATAAAGTTGTTGTTGTTATTATGAAGGATTCCAGCCTTAGGAATCCTAAGTGCATCCACGCTGTAGAAGCAATGCACTCTGTAAATGGCCATGGCACAGTGCTATGGAATCCTGGGACTAGCCACTTCCTCACACTAGAGAAAAAAATCCACTTAAAATCCGGTTTCTTCCTCCTGCAGAATTCTGGGATTTGTAGTTTAGTGAGGGTGTTAAAGGCCTAGAATACTGCAGCAGGCATAAACTGGATTTTTTATCTAGTGTGATGAGGTCTATGCTCAGTGCCTTGAATAGCTTCCTTAAACTCAAAGTGGATCTACCAATCTACTGGCATGGAAGCCAGCAGCCACAACTTCATGCATGTCAGCGCTTAAAAGAGTCCACTGTAGCCATGACACAGGATGATCTGGTGGCCTTTCGTTGTAGCTTTAAAGATAAAAGCAAGGATTAACACATGCTTGCATCCACACTGTAGAACAAGCACAGGCAAACTTGGGCCCTCCAGGTGTTTTGGACTTCAACTCCCACAATTCCTTAAGCAGCTGAGGGGGAAAAAGGAAGGGGCCTGAGGCTGTTAGGAATGGCGGGAGTTGGAGTCCAAAACACCTGGAGGGCCCAAGTTTGCCCATGCCTGAGTTATATCTTCTTCTGTAGTGGAAGAAAGGTAGAGATGCATAAATGCCCATGGCTCTTGAATGCATCAGTATTATTATTATTATTATTATTATTTAAAACTTTTGTACCCTGATCTTCTCACCTCAATAGCGGGACTCAGACTGACAAACAGCAAGAATTCAATGGTAACATTTAAAATCTAAAAACATCTTAAATTCACAATAAAATTATCAATTACCAATAAAATAAATACATAAAAACTATTTGCCACAGTAAAATCATGTCCAACTCAGGCCTTGTCTAGTGGTCAGTGACTTTAGTCAATTAGTGATCTCTGCCCTCATTGTGCGAAGGCCTCATTGCACAGCCACGTTTTCACCAGCTTCCTAAAAGTCAGGAGGGAGGGGGCAGATCTAATTTCCCTTGGGAAGGAATTCCACAACCTGGGGGGCCACCACAGAAAAGTCCCTGTTCCTCGTCCTTACCAGACGCGCCTGCGAAGGTGGCGGGGCTGAGCGCAGGGCCTCTCCAGACGATCTTAACACTCTTGATTAGGCCTGGGCAAAACACCTGGAGGGCCTGAGGCTGTGAGGGGCAAAAGGAAGGGGCTGTGGGTGGGAGTTGAAGTCCAAAACACCTGCAAAGCTGAGGGGCAAAAGGAAAGGGCCTGAGGCTGAGGGCAAAACACCTGGAGGGCCAAAGGGCCTGAGGCTGAGGCTGTGGAATTGTGGAGTTGAAGTCCAAAACACCTGGGGGCCAAAGTCCAAAACACCTGGGGGGCCAAAGCTTAAGCGGCTGAGGGGCAAAAGGAAAGGGCCTGAGGCTGTGAAGAATTGTGGGAGTTGAAGTCCAAAACACCTGGAGGGCCAAAGTTTGCCCAGGCCTGCTCTTGATGGTTCATAGGGGAGAATACGTTTGGACTGCCGTGGCTAAGTACTTGGGAATCCTGGGACTTATAGTTCAACGAGGACTTTGGCCTTATCTACCCTAAGAGACCTGGGGCCTTATCTAAACTACAACTCTCAGGACTCCATGGCAGTGGCGTAGTGAACTAATTCTGCAGTGTGGAGCAAGGCCTCCTCCTCCTCCTCACACTGCGGCCCTCCAACTCCCAGAATTCCTGGCTATTGAGCAAGCTGGGAGTTTGGAGGCCCCAACAGTGTGAGTGAGGCCTTGTGTAGAGCCCGTAGGATCCCGCCTTCCCTGGATCTAGGCCTCAAAGGTAGGTAGCACCAAGAGGGCCCACGACACCGAGGGTGACAGGACCCCGGAGCCCTCGCTTCTCCCTCCCTCACCGCCAACACTGGCAGGCAACCCTCAGGGGCTCGCGCGCTCGCTTGCTTACTTATCCTCGTTGTCGGACATGTTGACAAGAAAGAGGCAGCGCGCGCACGCACCACGAACTCCTGCTCAAACGAGCGCCTTCCGCGCGCGGGACGACTTCCGGCCTCGACGTCGCCGGAAGCGGGCGAGGGGGCTGGTTGCCATGGTGACGGGAGCCGCCGGCTCGGGTGAGCGCGAGGAGGGTGCGCTCCTGAGGCAGCAGGAAGGAGGCCTAAGCAGGTGGTTCCCCCTCTCGAGGTTGGAAAACAACAATACATTCCCACAGAACGGGGACGGGGATTAGGCTGTCGTGGGGGCTGGTTATTATTATTACTATTCCTATTATTATTATGTTTGTGTCAGGAGTGACTTGAGAAATGTGGATTGTATGCAGCAGTGAGTGTGGAAAGGGCCTCGAACGAAAGGCTTATTCTTCCCATATTGCACGTGCCAGAGAAATGACAAAATCCGATGAGGTCCCTTCTAGACTGCCATATAATCCAGATTATCACATCAGATAATCCACAGTATCTGCTTTGAAGTGGATTGTATGAGTCTACACTGCCATACAGGATGAAGACGCAGGTTCGCAGCTTGGGAGTGATCCTGGATTCATCGCTGAGCCTGGAGCCCCAGGCTCAGCGGTGGCCGGGGGAGCTTTTGCACAGTTAAGACTCGTGTGCCAGCTGCACCCGTACCTTGGGAAGTCTGATCTGGCTACGGTCGTCCACGCTCTGGTCACATCCCGAATAGATTACTGCAACGCACTCTACGTGGGGCTGCCTTTGAAGACAGTTCGGAAATTGCAATTAGTCCAGCGGGCGGCAGCCAGATTGCTAACTGGAGCGACATACAGGGAGCATACCACCCCCCTGTTGTGCCAGCTCCACTGGCTGCCTGTCCAATTCCGGGCTCAATTCAAAGTACTGGTTTTGACCTTTAAAGCTCTATACGGTTCTGGCCCAGCTTACTTGTCCGAACGCATCAGCCGCTACGTCCCACCTTGTAATCTAAGATCATCCGGGGAGGCCCTGCTCTCGCTCCCGCCCACTTCTCAAATGCGGCTAGTGGGGGCGAGGGATAGGGCCTTCTCGGTGGTGGCTCCCAGCCTGTGGAATGCGGAATCCTATTGATGTACGATCCACCACATCCCTCCTGGCCTTCAGGAAAAAGTAAAAATTCTGGCTGTGGGACCAGGCATTCGTACACCAGCACAAGGCAGCATTTTAGATTGGTTTTTAATGAAAGTGGGTGATTATGGCCAATGTTTTTATGGACTGAACGTTGTTTTAATCCAGAGTGAATGTGTATGGTGCTAATGTAGTTGTATTTTAATGTATTTTTAATGTATTTAAATTGTTGAAGTGTTTTGGGGTTTATATTGTTATTATGTGGGCATCGAATTGTGCCGTACTGTAAGCCGCTCTGAGTCCCCCCTTGGGGGTTGAGAAGAGCAGGGTAAAATCCTGAAATAAATCAATAAATAAGTACATCTAGATCAGGCCTGGGCAAACTTCGGCCCTCCAGGTGTTTTGGACTCCAACTCCCACAATTCCTGTTGTCCATTGAACTATAAATCCTCTATAGCAGACCTTTTAGCCCTCCAGGTGTTTTGGACTCCCACTCCCACAATTCCTGTTGTCCATTGAACTATAAATCCCATAGCACTCTATAGCCCAGGCCTGGGCAAACTTTAGCCCTCCAGGTGTTTTGGACTCCAACTCCCACAATTCCTGTTGTCCATTGAACCATAAATCCCATAGCACTCTATAGCCCAGGCCTGGGCAAACTTCAGCCCTCCAGGTGTTTTGGACTCCAACTCCCACAATTCCTGTTGTCCATTGAACTATAAATCCCATAGCACTCTATAGCCCAGGCCTGGGCAAACTTTAGCCCTCCAGGTGTTTTGGACTCCAACTCCCACAATTCCTGTTGTCCATTGAACTATAAATCCCATAGCACTCTATAGCCCAGGCCTGGGCAAACTTCGGCCCTCCAGGTGTTTTGGACTTCAACTCCCACAATTCCTGTTGTCCATTGAACTATAAATCCCATAGCACTCTATAGCCCAGGCCTGGGCAAACTTCAGCCCTCCAGGTGTTTTGGACTCCAACTCCCACAATTCCTGTTGTCCATTGAACTATAAATCCCATAGCACTCTATAGCCCAGGCCTGGGCAAACTTCAGCCCTCCAGGTGTTTTGGACTTCAACTCCCACAATTCCTGTTGTCCATTGAACTATAAATCCCATAGCACTCTATAGCCCAGGCCTGGGCAAACTTCAGCCCTCCAAGTGTTTTGGACTCCAACTCCCACAATTCCTGTTGTCCATTGAACTATAAATCCCATAGCACTCTATAGCCCAGGCATGGGCAAACTTCAGCCCTCCAGGTGTTTTGGATTTCAACTCCCACAATTCCTAACAGCCTACAATCCACTTCAAAGCAGATACTGTGGATTATCTGATTTGATAATCTGGATTATATGCCAGAGTCCCCCACTTCTCCGTTGGCGCCCCCTTGTCGCGAGGGAGAGGCTTGCGTACCCTAATGAAGTTGTGAGCTATGCTGGTAGTGGCATAATAGCCACCGGTAGGGCCTCCCATGCCAGACAGATCACAACCGAAGGGTCTGACAAAGAGCGTCAAAGGGCAGGATGGGCTCTATTGCCTTTTGTCAACCATCCTAAGAGAAGGAAAACTCTAATTTCAAACCTGGGCAGATGGTGCTCGTCTAACCCTGTTTGGTCAACCATCTAAGAGAAGGAAACTCGAACCAAACCTACGACCTGAGGACCTCGCTGCCACTGTCCAAGCTTGCTAGGCCCCGGCAGACGAACCTTTGGTTTAAAGGGTGAGGCCTTTCTGTGCATCCACCAGAAAGGTCCATTGCACAGGCTCAAAGGACACATCCAACCTCCAAATCATCAACATGCTTGTAGAAAGCATGGGATGAGTCCTTCCTGAATCTTCGTTTGCAAAGAAAAGCCAAGAAGAGAAGAAAAAGAGTCCCTCAAACTGTTGGAGGGCTGTATTATAATTTGAAGGGGGGGATGAATTCCTTTGCACACTGCACATAACTTATTTGTAGTGCGAAAACACTTTAAAACAATACAATAATTAAAATGAAGAACAATCTTAAAATATAAACTTATTATTAGTATTTCAATGGGAGGTGTGGACCTGCTTTTGGCTGATGAGATAGGATTGTTGTTGTAGTTGTTGTTGTGTGCTTTCAAGTCCTTTCAGACTTAGGTTGATCCTCAGCGAGGGCCAGGCAAATGACCTTGGAGGGCCGTATCTGGCCCCCTGGCCTTAGTTTGAGGACCCCTGATATGCACCCTTGCCTAACTGCAAACACCTGTTAATCTGCTGTTTGCCATCTCCTCTCCAACAACTTTAGTCAAAGTTTAGAGATTTTAATGATTTACTAAGTTTGTAATTATGTGTATTGTGTTATGTCTCATTTATTTAAGTTGCTATTATCTCATTTATTTAAGTTGCTATTATAATTTAATGAGTTGTTTTTGATTTATTTATTATTGTCAGCACTGAATGTTTGCCACTGTTTATTTTGCTGTAAGCCGCCCTGAGTCCCTTTGGGTTGGGCTATATTTATTTATTATTTATATTTATTTATTTACTTCATTTATATTCCGCCCTTCTCACCCCGCAGGGGACTCAGGGCGGATTACAGTGTACACATTACATTTAGACACGCAAACACACAAGACAGACAGAGACAATTTAACATCTGGCTACCAGGGGGAGCTGTTGCACTCCTTCATTTCTCAGCGTGCTTCTTGGAGATCTTTTTATGGCCTCATAAATCAGTTAAATTTAGCCTCCCCACTAAGTGGTACCTTAATTTCCTACTTGACAGATGCAACTGTCTTTCAAGTTGCAAAGGTTGACAACAGGCTACACAATAGGTCGAGAGCCCACTTTGACCCGAGCAGGCCTCAAACTCATGACCTTCTGGTCAGTAGAGATCTTATGCAGCTGACACCCAGCCAGCTGTGCCACATTCCCGGTGCTATAAATAAAGTTTCGTTTTATTTCATATACCGTAATCCAGTTCAAAGCAGATAATCTGGATTTTATTATAGCAGCGCAGAAGGGGTCTTAGAGATGAAAGGAACCAAAAAGGTTATTCCATTCCTCACATTAGAAGGGAAGTCCCTTTCCCAGCCCCATCCACCAATTTATGTACAGTAGATTTATATGACATCTATTTATGTTTGATTCATTCCAGTATAGAAGGTGCAAATATGTCCTGTGTTTAATACTGTTTTAATGTTTGTATGCTTTAAGTTTTTATTTACATATTGTATGATTTTTAATAGTAGCTACTTTGAATCTTTTTTGAGGAGAAAAAGTGGGATATTAATAATAACAACAACAATTAGGCTCACTTTATTAAAATGGGTGAGGTGGCATAATAACTAGTTTACTCAAGCAAATGAGCCAAGTTGCATAGTATAAAAGAGCCCAATCCTGTTGTGCAATAGTATTGTCACTTGCCTGTCTTTTTTTAAAGCTGGCTGGACTTCTTGGGAACTAGCCCTGAAAATCAATCAGCCTTCTGTATTCCCAGATTTAAACACCCACAGCTTGAAAGAAATATAAGCAAATTAGTCCAATAAATATTTCAAATAGCAGTATTTCGAAACAGTTTACAAACAACACATCTCAATGTTGTATCTGCTGCTCTCAGAACACATATCCACCCAAGCTAAAATGCAGCTGGAAGTAGTGGGTTTTGCAACCTTTTCAAAAGGCAGCTAATTGGTATCATTGCATCTCAAAGATTGTTCTGTGCTCTAGGGACAAATACTATAAAAACCCTGCTTTACTTGAGGTTTACATAACCCACACTGAGGTCTAAGTCAAACTATTTATGAGGAAGCCAGTATGGAGAGATTCAGTCTGCAAGTATGTGAAAGCTCAAGTTTAAACTAGCACCAAAATTTTGGCCTGGAAACACAGAAGTGTGGCTTATACATAATAAACACAAGCAGGGTGGGTTGCTTACATGATAATCAAACCCTAAATGTGAGCAAAATTAGTCACTGTATTTTCCAAAGTATGTCTTGATGTATACACTTTATATCTTTTTTTAAAAAAAATACCTCTAACGAAGAGATTTTTTTAAAAAAATCATGGTGATCAACTTTTAATGGACAAAAACCTCTGTTGATGATGTTGTAGGATCATGTGGTAGGATGGTACAAAATTCATCTTGGAATTGTGATCCTGACAGCTGCAAAAGATGTATTTCTTCATTTTTCTTTTCAAGGTATAACTATGACTTTCCGAGAGAGAAACATGCCAGCTGTGGCAAAAGGCACTGGATTCTGGCATGCACCCAGTGGGATCAAATACAGCAAAGAAACACAAGAACTGCTAAAAGGTACCTGGAGGGTGACAGGAAGATCAGAATGATATTAAGGGTGCATCTACACTGTAGAATGCAGTTTTACACCACTTTAATGACCATGGCTCAGTGCTATGAAATTATTATTATTATTATTATTAGAAACACAACAAGAGGAGTACAGAGCAAACAAAATCACTCTGCTAGCTGTTGTATTGGATCACACATTGGACACTTCCCAAGTGCCTAGGGCTGTGTGATGTATCGGCGAATAATGCATGCAGATCCCAGCAAGGTGGCCTTCTGCAGCTGGAAGATGATAATTTTGTCAGTGCTGATTGTGTTTAAGTGCAGGCCAAAGTCTTTATGCATTGCACCCAGTGTGCCGACCACCACTGCACTTGTACCAGAGTCTTTGCAGTTCGATCTTTAAATCCTCATATCGTGTCAGCTTTTCCAGTTGTTTCTATTATTATTATGATTTATTACCTGCCTCTCCTTGCTACTAGAGGTGGAGTAGAACAGAATGATAAAACACCACATTATTAAAATGCATATAACAAAACCTCACCATTAAAATATAGATTACAACTCACAAGTTAAAATCATGAGAGCTGTTGCTTTACAAGGTCTTCAGCCTCTTTGCCAAAGAGGGCCTGGTGCCTCACCGACTTACAAATTCCAGGATTATAACATTGAACCATGGCAATTAAAATTGATTCTACAGTGTAGATTCACCCTAGATAGCCTTTGCCTAGCTACTATACATCCTGCTTTGCAGTACTGGAGCAGGTGCCCACAGTGTCCTATATAAACTTCACTGTGCATATGGGTCCTGAGATCACGTGCATATTTAAATAATCATATACAGCAGCCAATAGATATTGGTACAGAAGTTCAGAAAAAGAACAGATGGCACTGACTGCTTTCAGTCTGTAGTTTCTCTCATAATCATCACTTTTTCTCTCCCTTCCCATCTACAGGGAATCTGCTGGCTCTTTGAATTATTTAGGACTCTGGGTTAATATGGGCAGCAATGTTTATAAAGATATACCATGTGGGTATTTCCCCTAGAGTCCCAAGTACCCACACCATGTTTGTGGCCTCTCGCTACAATTGTTTCTTTCCATTTTGGAAACTTGACAACTAGTGGTTCATGAAACAGCACCTGTCCACTGACTGCCACTTTGAGGAGCATAGTTAGATATTACCCTTCCCCATTGTAGTGATGCCCAAATGTGTTAGACAGCAAGCACACAAACTCCATCGGTAGTTGTATCCCAGAACATGTGAAGAATACTGGGTTCTGGAAAGCTTATAGAAATGCTGCATTTAAAGACCTTGATAGCATCTTCTAAGTATCTGGAAGACATTCCCAGAGACCAGAATTACCTTTCATACACAGCTTCTATTTAGGTTTATTCCTGTGAAATTAGTGTCCTTTTTGTTTTGTATTTCAGTTATGATGCAAGAATCCAAGCTTACTAGCTTCCAGCAACGTCATCTCGCAAACTGCATGAAACGTGAGTTCTGCCAGAATCCAACTCTTTCTTTACAGTTAGCTGCTGGTTATCACCAGTTTCCAGAGTTCTAATTTTGTTTCACTCTGTCACATGAGCCATCCTTGGGCAAAAAATTTAAATCACACCCTTGGAAAGCAATCTTACATAGGCTCGGGAGGTCAAACAGAATGCAAGTGGAAATAAGTCACGAGTGAGGTTTACTCAACTCTAGTTTTATCCAGCTTTCTCTGCAGAACTTTAATGACAACTGTCTTGTGGTTCTGACTGCTGGTGAGTCGGGTCTTCAGCGTATACTGTAAAAAGATTTTAGGATAGTTTTTTTAAAAAAAATTAAAGCAGATTCAAAAGAATTTGACTTTGTGTCACATACTGCACTTTACCTTGCATTCACAACAAGGTAAATTTTCATAGTTTATGCTTTGGGATAGCAACTTCCAAAATCCTTCAGCCAAAACCTTTCTCCGAGAGTCTAGTTTTTTAGTAAGCAACTTGATCAATTTGTTGTATTGCAGCTATGTTGGCTTTTTATTGAATTCATACCTGATTCAGCATTTTGTTAGCTCACGAGAGTAGTGTGCAACACAAACAGGTTTTGCTCAACTTGTAAGTTTTTTTAAAAAATATTTATTTTTATTTTATTGTTTTATCCCACTCCCACCCTTCCCCCGGACATACAATTTTTACAATAAACTACAGAATTTACATTTGAAATATAAGTCTTAATCCCAATTTTTCCACTCCACATTTTAAGATATTCTCTAAATAATTCCTAACTGGATCCCATTGACTGGTAATGATTGTCAAACAAGACCCTCCGCATTCAGGAGATGTGTTCTTAAACATCTTCCTTTTCTTCAAAATGAGAATATAGGATCCTATATTAGTCTTCTCTAGTCTTTTTTAAAACTAAAACCCAATTAATGTGGGACATCTCCAAAAGGCTAAGGACACTCATGGAGACATTCTGTCGATATATGACACAGGCGTGCTATGTCAATAAAAACATCGTAACTTTAGAGTTATATAAAAACACTCTGGAAGTTATACTATAAATGCATCTGAGAGGCTTTGTAACACACTCTTTGCTTTTCAGGGGAGCCACACATGTCTGGCATGGCTTTGATTTTGGTTTCAAGGAAATCTAGAGAAGAGGTCAGCTTTAGGATTGCATGGAAGGGAGGGAGAAAGTGAGGGAGATGTTAACATTGATGTGTTAACAACATATAACATGGGGAGGCAGTGTTGCAGTTAGCAACACAATGAGTTCATTTTTCTGAGTTATCACATAGGTCAGGGCTGTCCAACTTCTTCCGGCCCAAGGGCCGGAAGAGTGTCACTGATCACCTGGGGGCCGCAGGTGATCAGTGAGCCGGGGCGTGGCCACTCCCGGGGCGTGGCCGGCCTCCTGCGCGCCCGCCCATTTTCAGGAGGTTTCCCTGGGTGACGTTAGGCTGGGTGGCGCCTGACGTCACCCAGCCTAACGTCACCCAGGAAACCCTCGCGCAAGCCTGGATGGCTGGTGGGGGAAGCGAGAGCGCCGCTCGCTTCCCGCCAGCCTTCCAGGCTTCGGGGAGGGTTTTTGCCCGGCTCCTGTGTCTCTCTGAGCAGAGGGACACGGGAGTTGGACGAAAACTCCCCACCCAGCCTGGATGGCTGGTGGGGGAAGCGAGAAGCGGCGCTCGCTTTCCCCGCCAGCCTTCCAGGCTTCGGGAGGGTTTTTTGCCGGCTCCTGTGTCTCTCTGAGCAGAGGGACACGGGAGTTGGCGAAAACTCCTGCCAGCCTGGATGGCTGGTGGGGAAGCGAGAAGCCGCTCGCTTTCCCGCCAGCCTTCCAGGCTTCGGGAGGGTTTTGCCCGGCTCCTGTGTCTCTCTGAGCAGAGGACACGGGAGTTGGCGAAAACCCCGCCAGCCTGGATGGCTGGTAGGGAAGCGAGAAGCGCCGCTCACTTTCCCCGCCAGCCTTCCAGGCTTCGGGGAGGGTTTTCGCCCGGCTCCTGTGTCTCTCTGAGCAGAGGGACACGGGAGTTGGGCGAAAACTCCCCCGCCAGCCTGGATGGCTGGTGGGGGAAGCGAGAGCGCCGCTCGCTTTCCCCGCCAGCCTTCCAGGCTTCGGGGAGGGTTTTTGCCCGGCTCCTGTGTCTCTCTGAGCAGAGGGACACGGGAGTTGAGCAAAACTCCCTCCAGCCTGGATGGCTGGTGGGGGAAGCGAGAGCGCCGCTCACTTTCCCGCCAGCCTTCCAGGCTTCGGGAGGGTTTTCGCCCGGCTCCTGTGTCTCTCTGAGCAGAGGGACACGGGAGTTGGGCGAAAAAGTCTCCTCGCCAGCCTGGATGGCTGGTGGGGGAAGCGAGAAGCGCCGCTCGCTTTCCCGCCAGCCTTCGAGGCTTCGGGAGGGTTTTTGCCCGGTTCCTGTGTCTCTCTGAGCAGAGGGACACGGGAGTTGGGCAAAAACTCCCCCCGCCAGCCTGGATGGCTGGTGGGGGAAGCGAGAAGCGCCGCTCACTTTCCCCGCCAGCCTTCCAGGCTTCGGGGAGGGTTTTCGCCCGGCTCCTGTGTCTCTCTGAGCAGAGGGACACGGGAGCTGGGCGAAAACTCCCCCGCCAGCCTGGATGGCTGGTGGGAGAAGCGAGAAGCGCCACTTGCTTTCCCCTCCAGCCTTCCAGGCTGGCGGGGGAGTTTTCGCCACTGCCGTGATGCCTTGGAAGGGAGGGAGGCGCCGCGGGGGACCCCCCTCCCTTCCAAGGCATTGGCTCCGGAGAGAGGGGAAGAAGAGGGTGGTGCAGGGAGGAGGAGCTAGCTCTCTCCTCCTCCCTGCACCGCCCTTGTCCCTCTCTCGCCGATGCAAACCGGTTTGCATCGGCGCCGGCGGCGAGAGGGGAAAAGGGGCGGTGCAGGGAGGAGCTGGCTCACTTCCTCCCTGCCCCGCCTCCCTCCCCCCCCGCCATTTAAATTTTTTTAAAAATTAAAAATGGCGACCAGGGGCATAGCTGGGGCCGGAGCCAACAGGCTGGGGAGCCGTGTACGGCCCCAGGGCCGCCAGTTGGACAGCCCTGACATAGGTCTAAGGAAAAGGGTGTCAATTTTTTTCTGTTAAAATAAATGCATCTAAGTGTCTATTCTTGTGTTTGGTTCAAGTCTGAGATCCTAGAATGTTTGATTTTTGTACCAAGAGAGTTATGTTAAGATTCTGTCCTTGGCTATATGTCACAAGGAAGGTGTCCACTTTGTCATTTCATAGGAGGCGACTCCCTGCCTGTTCACTGCAACCCAACATCCAGCCCAGAACCACAGGTTCCAAAGTCTGTCTCATCACCAAAGACTTTTATCTCCATCGGTCCCTATGGTAGACCTCATCTACGTCCTGCAGAGAATTGCCGGGCAGGAGATGCATATATGCGAGAGAAATTCAGGCCCCAACCCACCAGTAAGCCAACAGACTTTTGGAAATGATATTCTGTATTTACAGGCTACTTTTTTAAAAAGAGTTCAGTAAAAGCATGTGGCATGTCTTTAGCACTTTAGAATTTAGAAAAGATGTGTTTTGGTAATCTAATCTGCAAGGTTAGAATTGTGTGAAGATACATTTGTGTGTTTGAGGCTGAGGGAAAAGGCAGGGGCCCTTCTCAATGGGTGGTACTTCATCTATGAAATGCCATTTTGATTGAAACACAGTTAGTACCAGTTGAGGTGGCACAAACTTAAAACCTATTTGCCCAGGCATATTGAAGTGTGGTCTTGGCATAAGTTTAGTTTGCTCTGATTTTTTCCTTATGTGTATTATAATGCTGTTTTACCTTTTATCATTTTATATTGTTAGCATATATTTGTTCTTCTGTTTTGTTCTTTGTTTTAAACCACCTGGTATCTCAGGATAAAGAGCAAGTTAAAATACTTTTAATTAATTAATGTTATACCTGAAGACACCAATATGTTAACAGCAGAGTCAGTATTTTAACTGGCATTTCCTAGTCCTAGCCTCCAACAGCTTGACTTATCCATATAGTCACCCATTACTCTTTAAAGCAGCCAGGAATTTAACAAGCTTAAGCCTGCCCCTTTATTAAATAATTTCTCTTTTTTAAAATCTAAAGCTACAATCCTTACACAAACTTAACAAGGGATTAAGTCCACAATGAAAGTTTCTTTCAAGTAAACATGCTTGGATTGTGTTCTTAATGCTTACCAAACCTTCCTGTGTTCAAGCTGTTTCATGTAATATATATAACCGATTCAGAACAAAATACTGATTACTTTCAGGCTGCACAGTCATCACAACATGCAAGTTCTCCTGTATAGGAGGTCTCTTTATTCTTGGGGACAGAAGCCTGACTGCAGATCGCAAGGGGGAAAAGTGAAACATCATTGTTTTACTTTGGTATTTGTAGGAGACTTGGAGAAGGAGAAGGAAAGGCTCCAAAACATCCTGGCAACTGGAAAGGATAAAAAAGGGGGAAAGGCCCAGAAGCAACCAGTCAAAGTGAAAGAAGAGGTACCAGAACTGGACCGATTCAATGAATGTAAGAACAGTGAAGCTATATGGTTAAAAGCAATGCTCTGGTGCACACTTTATAGTCCAGGAAGATGAAGGGATGGCCTATCTTCCAGACTGGAGTAGAGTTATTATTTTTTATTCGTTCAGTCGCTTCAGACTCTTTGTGACCTCATGGACCAGCCCATGCCAGAGCTCCCTATCCGCTGTCACCATCCCCAGCTCCTTCAGAGTAAAGCCAGTCACTTCAAGGATACCATCCATCCATCTTGCCCTTGGTCGGCCCCTCTTCCTTTTTCCTTCAGTTTTCCCCAGCATCATTGTCTTCTCTAAGCTTTCCTGTCTTCTAATTATGTGGCCAAAGTACTTCATCTTTTCCTCTAATAACTTTATTATTTAGAGATAGCAATACCTATTTTATGGGAATCCTGCCATATCTACAGATGCCAAGTGCAGCTGCCAAACACATGCTGCCATATTTGTAGCTAGGTGTTACTGCTTATTTGCATACAAAGATTTCTTGTGCTTCCAGGGTGATCAATGCAACAGGGGCATAACTCCTATTTTGCTACACAAGAACAATAAAATGCAAGGCAATCCCCACTACAGACTGACACATACAGAAGCTCCTTGTGATGGTATCATAGCAGATTGGTAAAAGAGGGCAAACGAAAGATGGATATAGTGGATTTGCATTAGGCATCTTGTCAGAACATACACAATGTAGAACTGAACATCAAGCTTAACCCAGGTATAAGGCAGACTAGGGGAACCAGGGATTTCCTGATACAGTAGAAACAGAACAAACATACAAAAGTGCAAGGTATCCCCTTTGCAAATGGTGTACTGTACACACTACAGAATCTCACTATCTTTAATGAATTCTGAGGTAGTCTGTTTGTGAAGGGATGGTGTCAGTGTCTCACCTGTGGCAGCAGAAAGGAGCGTGGAAGAGTCATTCATATACATTTTATAGAGGCAAATATTTCAGTCCATCTAGTGCAGTGGTTCCCAACCTTTTTTTAACCAGGGACCACTCTCCAACATTAGTACCAAAAGAGTTACGAATCAGTTTTTGGTCAATTTTAGATTCGGTTTGGTTATTTAGGGTGCTGAATTAGCACTATAACAGGGTTTCATTAGACCAATTGTTCTTGTTACAAAGGTGTAGCTACGGTGAGGCTACATACCATATTTTAGTTCTTGCGGACCACTGGTGGTCCATGGACCGCAGGTTGGGAACCACTGATCTAGTGGTCAAAGGTCTATCTAGTTGATTTACCTGGAATGCAACAGCGGTTTTAACTGCTTTATTGCTTTCAACAGCTTATCTCTTCTTAACCTGGTTTCATTTACTGAAGATAACATTCACTGATAAATCAGTCTTCCATATTTGTGCAATTCTATTCAGAATGCCACCCAAGTCTATAGCTATGAGCTTATGTCCAGAAATGAGCTACATGTAAAAAATCTTTTTCTAGATGTGCAAACAAACCTATCAAGCTCTCTTCCTATGAAAGGGATGATCTTTGTTAGATTTAAAAGGCATATGATCAGCCAAACATTTGTCTAAGAATTGGAAGAACTGATGTGTTCTATCCCATGAGCTCTTCATTTGAAATCCTCTTTCTTCACTTGTCTAGTGGTGAATGAAATCCAAGATCGACAGAAGTTTCTGGCAGAGATGGAGACACTGGGACAGGGCAAATTGTACCACGGGATGATCCTCACTGAAATATCACAGGTATCCGGCCGCTTATTATCTGAAGATTTGTATAATTACTATTTCATTCTGACTCCTGGGAATAAGATACTTTAAGAATGTGGGAATTTTCTGGTAAATACCTATGTGGAGGTAAGCCTTCTGGCCTCTAGAATTGCAGATTATTTTGTAAGGAAATGAAATCTTATGAAATTCTCTTCTGCCTCATTTCCTTTCCAGAAACTGCATGAGATGGAGATAATTGACAAGCAAAGAAGCGCAGAACTGAAAGAGGCAATGGCTAAATCCTTCAATATAGGCAACAAACCTGATCCTCAGAGCACAGAGGAAGGCCAGTAGTCCTATACCAACTTAGCAGAGGACTGTGTCATCCTGACTACTTTCTGCTATCCCGACAGTGTCAAGAATGGCTCTTTAATGCTTTAGTGAAGCAATGTACAATCTTTTTGCTCATGAGTTTGGCAGCTGAACATGGATACTCTCTCTGCTCAAAGTCCCCCGTTTGCTGAGTGCCCTCTTTCCCTCTATTCATCTCCACTGAAGTTGCTGTTTATTTGCCTCTACCAGCAGCAAGTAAACAAGAACTTTGGAAACTAGTGAACAGTATTTTCCCTACAGCTCAGATGGTCAGAAATCCTGTTTTCTGCATGAAGTCAGATTATTTTACATTCACAGAGTTTTTTAAAGGGTATTTTTTACAAACGGCAATTGAACTGCTAGCCGGGAAAAGTAACTGCAGACTGCTTTCCTTCTTTAAGCAGACAAGCAAGTAACGGTAGAGCTCAGAATACCTGTCTAACCTCTGAATATTGCGATATGCTTCTTTAAAAAGCATTTGTTGCTTTTTATTAGAATGAGAACTGTGTGTGTATACTAGCAGTTGTTCAAGTGACATTTTTGCATGGGCATTTGTAGGATTCAATACCTCCCTAGCCAAAACTGGAGGTTTATGTTGGTGTTTCAATCATAATCTTTTGTATAATCGCATAAGGCAAGTATGGTATCTTTTATATCAAAGTAGAAAACTGAAGACTCAGAACAATTTATCTAAACACAAGCTTTTCTTCTTGATGTGAGAAGTCAGGACCAGTTGAGATCTGATGGAGGAGCCATGTTTGCTCACACGTCTGCCTCAATAATGCAGAAGGCTTCAGTTTTTACAGTTTTACAACTGTGGGTGTGGCTAGGTAAGAGGAGCAGATCTCATCTGTGCCTTCATTCACTAAACACTGCTGCCTTGAAACACCTTTTGGTCCATTGTTGCTATAAGAAAAGGATTTTGGAGAAAAGTGACTAAGCACAAAGAGGTGGAGAATTACATTCAGTTCCCCCCATTTGCCTACATTCAGAATTAGATGTGAGGGGGAAGGCACACATGAGTACAAATCTAGTATAGCCATTATCTGTCCCCTTGGGATAAAAAGGAAAAAAATACTTGAGGCTTCATGACACTCTGCTTATGGCTCCCTGGAAATATATTTATGCAGAACTGATCTTGCTCTCTTTCTGTTCAGACAGGGAGACTCAAAACACAGAAATAAAATGCTACAGCAGATGCTCAGTACAATTGTTCCATTTAATGTCTTTGTTCCCTGCATGCTAGTGAAAACTGTAGTTCATACAGTGTCATTCTGTCCACCAAGATCTGGTGGAGATTTCCGATTCGAGTAAATCTGATGGTATTTTGGAACCTTGGTTTTTTTAAAAGAGCAAAAGGGAAAGTTGTGCTTTGGGATTGAACCCATGGTGACCTTGCTGTGGAAAGTGAGAACCTACCAACTGTCGACATTCACTTGTAGGGGCTGAGAACATGGCCCTGGCCAGAGCTGGCAACACCCGTCAAGCTAAATCCCCTTCTGGAATTGTCTGGAGTGAGTGTCATAGCCAGGGCTTGGCCAAGATATTCATTGTATTTGGATAAGGCAGCACAGCAATTTGCTCTGGGCTGGTAGTCTACTCGGCTCACAAGAACTCAAGACTAACAGCTGACTAACCAACATCTACAATACTATCAGTGTTTTAACTCAGACCAAACAAACATTTCAATAAATAGCTCCTCAGCGCAGAGGAGAAGGCAGAAAGAAAGGAAGAAAGACACATCTCTCTTCTTCACACACACACACACACAGAGCAACGTACATATACCGAAATCAAAAGAAAGCTGGAAATGGGGTAGATGGATTTAAAAGTCTGCTAAGAAAATAACAGAAAGCGCTGTCTTTGCATTTTTAGAAAAGTATCTACAGACCAAGCTGGGGGAGGAGCAGTTGAGATGCCCCCAAATGAGTGAAGGGTGGCACTGGTGAGCAAGGCAAACAAGCCTTGTTGGCATTGAGTGCAGCTTGAGATCCTCTAATGCCTAACAGCGGGCAGGGAATATTTGATCCTTTCCCAGCTTCCTGCATCCCCCAAGGAGCACCATAGATGAAATTAGCAGCAGCAACCAAGAGGGTTTATAAGGCGCAGTGAGCATTGTATTCTCATTTTGCTAAATGGTTTCCCGAGAGGTCCAGCATTCACTGTACATTACCTTTGGTTGTGCAGAAGGCTTCTAAAAGTGGGACATTTTAGAATGGATTCTGGTATTTTGGCTGTTTCTATAAGCCATTATGACACTGAGGTGTTTTCTACAAACTCTTTGAAGTTTTAACAGTTTAAGTCAGCAATAAAATAAATAATCCTGCTCTGAAAGCCCCAAGGTTTTTCAAAATGATTTTTTGTTTTTTGACACGCAGGTAAAAGTACATTCGGAGCAGGAAAACAAAGTCCCACCCCCTGTGACTGCTGTAAAGGATTTTCATGTCAGGCACATGTGATTATCACAGTTAGAGAAGGGAGACAATTAGTGCAAGTTTCCCAGAGCCACCCAAATCCTGGACTGCTCAGAACCATGAAAAGAACATGTGCGTAACTGAGGAAGTCAGACATGATTTTACCTCTTCCCCTCCCTGAGGCTAAAAGAGACAAGCGACTTTCTCCTTCACGTTTGCCCTCCATAATTTTCAGTGCTGACTGGGCTTGCCATTATCCCACCCTTACCCTCTGCTTCTTAAGGTGGAGGAGCACCTGTTGCTGGAAGGTGACTATCTTTCTCCAGGGAAAAACCAGCGTTCATGTATGGCAAGCCATGACCTCCTGGAAGGACAACAAGCTGGAGGCAGCAAGTCCTGTTTGCCAAGTGCCCAGCTGAACAGGGCAGTCAGAGAGCAACAACAGCCCTCTCCTGCTTCTGGCTGCCACCTGCTTTAGCTTTTCTCCTTGGGTGACTTGCTCTTTGACTCGTTTTTGTTCCCAAGGAGCTTCAACACTTTCATGGGCTTAAATTTCCCTTTTTTCTTGTTATCAGCATCAGTTTCCTTGTGAAATTCTGGAGAGAGAAAGAGATAAGTATAAAACATTCTTTCTGTGGAATGCAAGCTGGGGAAGGGGGGCATGGGGAGAGAAAAAAACAGGCAGGGCTTGGACAAATTAACGACTTAGAGAACAGCATCCAGAATGAAGCATTTGTCCATATTTTTGAATAAGAGTCCTACCTGAGCTGTCACGTAACTTATATACATACAAATTATCTGTAACACCAGAGATTCTGTGCTAAATAAATTCTTAATTCCAGGACACAAAAACCTAAATTATGCAGGTGGACAATTTAGCATAAATCAAACTGGCATTGTTTACAGAAATTATAATATACTCAAGATATTATTGGTACTTGTGGAGGAGTGTGGGAAATCACTTAACCAATGCACAACTATTGTTTCCATGCCCTCACAATCAATGCAGCCTGAAATCACTGTATTTCAATACCAGGGTGATGTGCATACTGCAATATCCCAGGAGCACACAGAAAACCCAAAATATTCCCTTGATGCTAAATACAACTGGTAGAGGGGTTTTTTTTTCTTGTTACGTCTTTAGGATTGACAATTTAAAAAACCCTGGAAGTGTTCCTGTGAAATATCTAACAGGTAGCATTTCAGTATTAAAGGGAAAGGTAAGGAAGGAGTCTTGGGTCACAGCACGAGCTGCCATGGATTGCAAGAGACATTGATAGGTTAAAATATTCAAGCTGCATGTATTGTATGCTCAGTTATATAGTTGTGGGGTGTGTGTGGAATGAGTTGTCCATATTCCAGATTGAAACAAATTACAGAAATACAGATGCATCTGTGCATCTGAGCATGTGCACTGTAATCTACAAAAAAACCCTGTGAAAATAAATTACCCCCAAAAGCGTCCACAAGGCTCTTGGATTTTTAAAACCTGTTCCTCCTTTTTGGATTTCTAATGTTTGGGAGAAGACAGGGATTTAGTGCCTTGCACTGTTTCATCCCCTACCCTATGGCTGGCAAAACTCAAATAAATTATCAACATTAACAGCATAGCCATGAAAAGCTTACTAGGTTTTCATTCCTCTTCTGAAGTGGTTGCTTCAGAAGAGAAGGGAAGGTTTAGCCTCTGTTTGCCCCCAGGCAACTGCTGTGGGGAGGGATTTGGCCTGTTTGGCACAGTGCCCTCTGACTTTCCCCTTCCTTCTCTCACAGTCACTTTTGAAGGGAATACTGGGCTTCCTTCATCCTTGAGACGACTGTTGCAGGAGAAACTGTTGCTGCCGCTTGTGTTGGCTAAAGGAAGCCCACCAGCCAACACAATGAATGCCCTGTCCTTCAGCAGAGATTTGGACTATGTGTTGCCCTCTGTTGGTAGGGATATGTCTCAATAAGTGAAGTATGCTGGTATCACATGTGGCTGAAACTGGTATGGGAGGAAGCAAAGAATCCTTTGAAATCTGCCCCGCTATCAATAATATTTTCCTCTACTTCCTATTTGCTGTTTCTATGGAACATGGGGGCAGAATACTACTGAAATGATTGGTGAGTATTCTAGAAAGCATAATACAATATATAACTTTCTCAATATGTATCACTCTTAGGATAAACCTGAGATTGCCTGATGCAGGTTTTAGTATGGTTAGCATGGAATCTACAGACAATTTTGGCTGATAACTTGAGAATGTCAACAAGGAATGATATGGGCTGTTTAATTTCTGGAGCCTTGTCCTCACTGACCTTTCTTTTTAATCATTGCTTCCAACATTTTGTCCTCCTCTTCCTCTCTGACAAAACAAGAGAAAGCAAGAGTTAGATTAGCCTTAGGGAGAAGATTTCATGGTAAGAATGATACCATCCAGTTGTGGTTTACCTTTGCCGGTCTTCATCCAAACAGTTGACTATGGCGTTACGTTGTTCAATAATGGTCACAAGCTCTTGCATCAACACCTTCTCCCTCACTCGGTCATCATCTGTCCATTCTTTCTCTGTCCAGCAGAGAGAGAATAAAACAGTAACAAAAAAAACTTCATTTAGTAAGATGGCCAAACTCCTGCTCTGTGAAATTTCGTCTGATACAAGCCCATTTGACACCTGACTCTCAACATTTTCCTCCTTTAATACAGAAATTGCTGGGATTAATGTAACAACCTGGATACATTCTGACATTATATTTTGATGTGTATCAATACAGACATTCACTTGCCTCTCAGCAAGTGAAACAACACATAGGATAAGAATATATCATCTCCCCCCATCCTGACACTTATATTTCCATGGTGTTGGGATTGATTGCCCCTATGATGCAAGAGGCCAGGTTAGAATAAAACAGAAAGCCATAACGTACCCTACTGTCACATTATTCCCAGCAATTCATTTGAGCTGCGGTACCGGAGAAGATTTCTACTAAAGAAAGCCCTAAATAAATGGTCCTGGAGCAAAGCAAATCTGAATTCTCCCTAAAAGCCAAGATGACTAAACTGAGATTGTCATGCTTTGGACACCTCATGAGAAGACATGGCTCACTAGAAAAGACCACAATTCTAGGCACTGTGAAAGGCAATAGGGAAAAAGGAAGACCACATAACAGATGGATAGACTCAATCAAGGAAGCCACAGTCTGCAAATCCAACGCTTGGTTGTTGATAATAGGATGACTTAGAGGTCCTACGTTCGTAAGTCAAAGATGACAGTTAACAGCAAACGGTTATAGTTTGGAAAAAATATTGGCCATTGAAATTTGGGGGATTCTGGGATGTTCAAAAAACACTTTTTCCAGGTAGACTGCAGTAAAGAGTACTGGACTGGATAGACAAATCATCTGACTTAGTACGAGTATAAGGCTGATTCCAATATTCCAATTTTCTGAATTCCCAGTATAATCATATTCAAACTTCTCTCCTGAAAAAAACCCTTTTTTCTATAGCTCAACACATACTTAGTTATACACACTGATTGATTATGTTCTCTGTTCTTTTCTATGCATCATTCATATTTTCAGTCTATTCTGGGAGCATCCAGCATCTTGGACTTTTGCTAACTAGATAAGGGAGCGAGATATAGATGGTGCACAGATAGGCTGGTAATAGAAAACTCTGTTTATTGAACAGTGCTCCCTGCTGGCAATTAAGATGCATGGAAGTGAAGAAAAGAACAGTAGCAACAAAAAGCAACCCTCTAAGTGTAATCCAACCCTTCTCAATTTGGGAGTTTCCAGATCTACTAGACTATAATTGTCAGTATCTGCCAGTCAACTATTACGATGATTTAAAAACCTTCCAGTCAGCAGGAGTACAACAAAAAAGGCTTACCAGGTTTATTGAGAAGGCACCGCAACTCAAACTCCACATCAGCCTGCCGCTGCTCCAAGTTTTGTTGCTTAAAACTAAAAGAAAGGAAGCTGAGCATTATTCACTTTGTAATTTCAGTATTTTGTGTGTGTGTGTTTTCTTGGAGAAAAGCTATATGCAGTCTACCATATCCTTATCCAGCCCAGCATTGTTTGTTTCTAAAGTAGCCAAGCAGAGTATGAAGGCAAAACTGTTCTTCTGATCCTGTTCCTAATGACTGCTCTCTGCTCTAAAAATTGTGAGGCCCTCTCAGAGTGGTTACAACCCTCTCAAACAAGTGATAAACCAGTAATACTATGGTAGGGAAAGATTCCGTGACATAATATTCTTTGGAAGTATGATTTTCCAAGGATCAGTCTGAATATCGGATGCTTTTGAATTCCAGCTGCACATTGAATATTGCTTTAGCGTTAAAAGAAAGAATGATGACTGAAAAAGATCAATATGTGTCACATAGACTTTTCCAGCTAGGATCCCTGAAGACGATCACGGCATGAGGTCTATCTCACTTGCCTCCACTCTGATTCCATTAGACATTTTGCCTTTGTGTTTTGCCATGAGCTTTCCATTTGCAGGAGGCCACCCAAGAAACAGTCCTATCCACAGCACAGTGACGCCAAAATAAGCCTTGCGGGGTTCAATAATATCTGCTCATCAGTGAGCATCTTTGGGACTGCAAGCAAACTCTGGGACTGCAGTTCGTTCTACTCACATGTAGATGAGTTCAGACTCCCGTCGTACCAGCATATGCTTCTCATGGATG
The DNA here is from genome assembly GCA_030556195.1 of Anolis apletophallus. NCBI lineage: Eukaryota > Metazoa > Chordata > Lepidosauria > Squamata > Anolidae > Anolis > Anolis apletophallus. The sequence continues at coordinate 100,686,287 of JARBWK010000009.1, forward strand.
AGTTTAAACCAGTCTACCAGCAAACCATCTTCAGGTGCATCTGCCAATCAAATGGGGAGCATGGGATCAGAAACTTTCAGAGGAAAAGGAGTCACTTTCCTTCCCGTGCAAAAGGCAAGGGGTGGATGCACCAGAGCACCTCTGTCTCTTGCTCAATGCTTCCTTCAAGCAAAGAAGACCCAGAGATGCTATTTTGAAGTACAGGTCCAATAACAACATAGAGAGCAGTATTTCTTCAACTAAAAATGCCTCTGTGAAGGCTCCAACCCACCTCCTAAATAAGGGGTGGGCAATTACCGGCCCTCCAGGTGTTTTGGACTTCAACTCCCAGAAATCCTAGCCAGTTTACCAGCTGTTAGGATTTCTGGGAGTTGCAGTCCAAAACACCTGGAGGGCCAGTAATTGCCCACCCCTGTCCTAAATGTTCTGCAACAAAGTGCCAGATAATGGATTTTTTAAAACCTGCATCTTCCTTTCAAAGCTGCCAACAGATTCCCTTTACGTCTTTGGCCAATGTTTTAAATGGAGGCACATTCCCTTAGCAGATAGCATTTTACCCTGGGATCCTCACCGATCACCCCTCCCTGCTGCCCCCGGCCAGGAGTGAAGCTGAGAGATAAAACAAACGTCCTATTTTCCCGACTTCAACCAGCTTCTGTTCACTCTCTCCCTCATTAAAAAAAGGTGTCATAAGCAGTGTTTTACTTTGAATATCAATCAAATAAATTTCACAATGGCCACATTCTGAGAGGTTCTGATCTATTACGAGAAAGGTAACAAACCAAAAACCTATGGTTTGTTTATTGTGACACATAAAACTGTAAAAACAGCACATTCCCAAGTTTATGATTCTGGCAAATCTGAAACACAAAGTTCCTGGTTTACACATGACACTAAATAATTGATGACAGAAGACCAAATTTCTTGAGCTGTTCACACTTGTAGACGGACCAAATAATGGTGCTCAGCCTCTATGTTTCCATACAATAATATGCACAAAAATGTGTACTGAAAATAATATTAATGAGTGACTTTGTGGCTGAGGAGCAAGGTAAAAATCCTCTAAATAGACAATAATTTTTTTAAAAATTACTTTATTTAAATAATTGAAAATGTTGAAAACAATTGATAATTGATAATTATTTGAAAATAATTATTTCCGAAACATGTTTCAATGTTACTATATGCAACTTCTAAAAAAACCTCTGCACCCATGCAAGATATGATGAGGAAATACACTGCCAAACAAGAGCTACGGTCCAACCCTTGACTCCGCAGGGAATATGTTCCCAGAGTTTCTGTGGATATGCAAAACCATGGAAAGCAGTGGATCCTACACCACTGATATGAAGTTTCCAGCCCAAGAATACCATAGAGTCATTCTAGAGCAGGGGTGCTCACACCTTTTCAGCATGCGAGCTACTCTTAAAGCAACCAAGTCCAAAAGATCTACCTGCCCCCGCCGCCGCGCGCTCCCGCCGCCGCACGATCTTGCCACCGCGCATGCTCCTGCTGCTGTTTTCCGCCCGTGCAGTGCTTCTTCCGTCTGCAGGGCATTGCAGGAAGGAGAAAGCACAAGGCGGCGCATCCAGAGGGAGCGCTCCGCCCTGCCTGTCTCGCTGGCAATGGAGGCTGCACAGCTGCATCTAGACGAGAGAGGTGAGCAGGGCGCTCCTCCAGAGGCCCCACCTTGTGCTTGGAAGAGGGCCTTCTTCCTGCAATGCCCCGCAGGTGAAAGAAGCACCGCAAGAGCGGAAGCCAGCAGCAAGAGCGCGCATGCACGCAGGATGTGCGCGCCCCATCCGGCTGGTGAGGCCCGAAGATCACCTGGAAGAGGGCCGAAGATCTACTAGTAGCTCCCAAGCTAACTAATGAGCACCCCTGTTCTAGAGGACCTAGAAAATGCTTATAGTACAGATACCATATTTTGTCAGAATTGGTACCGACGACTCTTCCAGCCTAGCACCTGATTTAAGGGGGTAGAGTCATCACAACTACCTTGTATCTCAGGACTCTTCCCGTCTTAACCCTCCCTCTTTTCCCCCAGAGTGGCATCACCCATCCTACCATTCTCCATGCTGCGAAGTTTTCTTTCTAGCTCAACTCCTCTGTGCTCCAACTCATCCAGCTGTTGCTCAATGCTGTCCATCTCACCATAGATATTTTCCACAGGGACATACTGGTCTGACTGAACCTGCAGAAAGAAGAACAAAGAGCCATAGTTCTTTAAAAAAAAATAACTGCAACAGACTTCAGAGGCAGAGAATAGAGATTAAAATTACTGAAAATACTATTTTTATTTTTTTTAAATGAACAAGCCCCAGAAACGGGATGGGACTTTGTAGTCTGGGCTTCCTTCCTCCCTACAAGCACTTCTTGAAGATGTAAGAACATCCCTGCTCAACCATATGTAATAGTATGTTTTCTTTTATAATTGAAAATTGATGTTTTTAAACAGACAACTTCAGTATCAGGAGCTGGGAATCCTGAACATGAGTACACACAACTTTGAGTATAGCTAAGTCAGGAAATTGCTGCTAGAAGAGCATTTAGGGTAGAAATGATCTTGAAGGCAGGTTCCAGAGCTACAGTTCATAAACCTAACCATCACCTCTTAAATAAGGAATATGCTTTTGAAAGAAGCTATTACCACTACATCTAAAAATCAGTCCCTCCTTCATGGCACCACTTAGGCCTCTGTTTCTTTCCTTTACTGTTGTCTTAAAACACCAGAGCAGGTAGTGCAGTCCTTCTTCTTTCTTCCCATTTACCTTCCGTTTGATTAATGGAAAGCCATGTCCAGGAGCAGGAGGCCTCGCTGGTTTGGGTCCTTTGGAATTTTTCCTAATGGAGGGGGAGGCAACAGGTGATGGCTTCCGGTTGAAGGGATTCTCTTTACAAGATGACTGTGGACAAACACATAAAATGGAACATCACCTTAACAAGGATATGATCCTGGACTACTTTTCAACTTAAATGTTTTTTTGAGGGAGTCCAGTCATGGGCTGGGGAGATAGCACAGCGGTAACACAGCTGTGCTTGCAATCTCAAGGTTGCCAGTTCAATTCCCCGATTCCCCGAGCTGGCTTGGACAACCAGCTATGAGCCCTGTCCACTGCTTACACAGCAGTTCGAAAGCAGCCCAGCTGTGAATAGACAAAATAGGAACCGCAAAGCGGGGAAGGATTTTTTTTTTCAGAATAAGGACTTTGCAACGCCTGAAAGGTTTGGCTGTCGGGAAGGTGGAATGCGGAAACAGAAGCTCCCGTCATGTGGATGGAACAACAGCACCCCCTTGTGACGTAACAATGCAATGACATAACAACGACGTAATGGAGCAAGCACACCCTGTGACGCACACCCCAGCCAGGAAGAAGAAATCCTTCTCAAAATTGCACTGTGTACTGTGTACTGTAATTTGTATGTCTTTCTATGTCTTCCGACAGGGACTGTCTGTCGTATGTGTAATGTAATCCTCACTGAGTCCCCTTCGGGGTGAGAAGAGCGGAATATAAATAAACAGTATTATTATTATTATGTCTAACGTAATCAGTGGGTATGGTTAAAAGGAAACTGAGAAGAGGCCAAATATATTATTATTAACTCTGAACTACAGAGGCAACAAAGCCTTAACTCAGGTTGCAGCTTTCTGACATGACACTTCAATATACACAGATGCCTATGTATATATATTGATCGTCTGTCTTTCAGCCAATGCCAAGAGCAAAAATGCAAATTCTGCAGAACAGCTGTAGTGAATTTGGTCTCTGCCACCAGGCACAAGGTTTTATAGTATCATAGATTCTTATAGTTGGAAAGGGCTGCAAGGGCCATCCAATCCAGTCTCTCTCATGCATTAATAACTAACTGCAGTTTTTCTTAAATATGTTGGTCCAACCTCTGTTTAAAGCCTTCTCAAGAAACAGAGTCCACCCATGATCCTGGGATGGTCAAACAGTTCTTGCAGTTAAAAAATTCTTAATAATGTTGTTTATGTCAGAAATAATAAATATTAACTAGGCATTTTTAATGACAAAAAATGTGAGTCAAGCACTGAAAGTGTTAAATGGATGCAATGACTCTGCAAAAGCTGTAGTTCAATATAAACAGGTGTGCCTATAGCTTAGTTCCCTCAATTTGTGAGAGGTCTCTGTGGCAGAAGGGCCTCAATGTGTTAGGTAGGCCTCAGTATGAAAGGCCTCCGTGTTACTTCACCTCAGTGGGAGACAGGTGTCAGTCTGACAGAGTCCTCAGTGTGGGAAGGCCTCAGTGGGAGAAAGGCCTCCGTGTGAAGTAGGCCTCCGTGTGAGAAGCTTCGGTGAGAGAAGCCCCAGGTTGAAGGCCATCTGCTGTTTGTAAAAAGCTACTGTGTGAAGTTCCTGTGTAACTTCGGTATGAGAAGAGGCTCTGTGAGAGCGAAGCTGTTTATCTTCATGAGAAAGAAGCCCAGCATGGAAGCAAAGAAGAAAGTATAAATAACTTTGTTCGTGTTATGGAAACTTTGTTCTTGTAAATAGTGCAAGCATATTATTTTGCTACAAAGAAAAGCCTCCTGTGGAAGAAATAATAATGGTCCGTGTGTTTTTGTTCCTTTTATCACTTTTGGCTACTGTTGCTGATAAGTTACTCTGCTGTGCATTTATGAGGAGGGCCTTTTGTTAATAAGCCCACTTGCCCAACAGTTTAATAAAATAGTGCAATAATTTACCACCAGTCAAATTTATGAGAAATCAGGGTCATGTGTCAGTGTTCAGCATCAAACTCTTGAAGCCTGAAATTACACGCAATTTCCACGCTGAGGTCCAGTGCGGAGTAATTGCATCAAAGATCTATAGCTGAGGTGAAGAATATTTGACATTCCAAAAATTTGGGATTTCAATTCCTACAGTCTTTTACCACTGCTGACTGGGGCTGCTGGGAACTGGCGACCAAAGCATATGGAAAGCCCAGGAACCCCCACCCTGAACCCCCACCCTGGCAGGACCAGGATCACCAAATCCCACCTAGGCCTTTGAAGCATCTATCTGTACTATAAGGAGCCTTGGAGAAAGCGTGTCAGGAATAATAGAAAGATACTTTATCTAAGAAAGTAACTTCAACTTACCTTTGGCTGGGCTTTGGGTGAAGGAGAGTTCCTGGCAGCCTCGCTATTCAGATCCGAAACCAAAAGGATAGGCGTGGGAGTGGCACCTGCCAGGGGCTTGGGCGAGGCTTGCTCAGAGCTGGTTTTCAAGTTCCCAGCTGAGCAGCTATTGGTAGTCTGTAAATTCCCCACTAGTACCTCATTGCCAGAATCAGCCAACTCACTAGATGAGGATAAGGAAGAGACAGTGGAGCCACTGGGCACAGCTGCAGTGCCCTCGCTGGAGGAGATGCTGGCAAGTGGGGGGTTCAAACTGGAAGCAGGTGGAGCATGGACCATAGGCTCAGAGGAGCTCTTGGGCACAGAGATCTCCTCCAAGTTTTCAGCTGCCTTGACCAAACACTCAGATGCAATACTCTCCAGGCTGAGAGCAGGAGATGGAGTGGAAGAAGATGGCTCTGATCGGGAAATTCGAGAGATTGAATGGTGAGCTGCAAAACAAGTGAAGCATTTGAGAGGCTGTGATGATACACACTTACCTGAAGAACCACATTGCTTGTTGGGCCATTTACAGATAGCAGCCATTTTGGTTTATCCTCCTGATTGCAGGTTCAGAATACATCTCAATTACCAACCCCCAATCCTATAACTTATCCGTCCTGAGCCAGGTTTCCCAAACCAGGAGCCCCCCTGAAGTTTTGGACTTCAGGGTAACTTGAAATGATGGGAATTGTAGTTCAGGAACCCAGAGGGTCCTGGGGTGAAGAAAGTTGCTCTGAGTAATTTAGTTCACAGCATGTTTTAAACAGAGTGCATATGTAAAAAGGAATGCTGACAGAGACTACTACTGAAGAAATGGAGAACAATTAGGGGGTGAAGCAAAATTTTTAAAGAACTGAAAGTTGTACAAGGTTGGGAGAAAATATTAACAGCAAATATCTCTCAGGCCCCATCTACAATGCGATAAATTGCAGTTTCAAAATGCAATTTATCTGCATCAAATGTAGTAAAGAGTTATATAATGTAATTCAACACAGTTCAACTCAGTGTAGTTGGGGGCCTTAATTCCTATGTTCCATCAAATATAGGTCAAGAAGGTTCGCCTTAGCCACAATCCTTTGCTACTGAAGGCATTCAAAGGGTCTCGATTACCACCCAGAAACATTATGTGAAGAAGAGACGATAGTATGTCTATTGGAAAGATGCCAGAGGTGCCCAATTTGTTTCACATTTGAAGACACAATTTAGACTCACCAAGTGGGGAAGCATTGGGAGCCCTTGGTGCTGGACGCTTCTTTGTTTTGGGACTACTGGTGGGGGTGATGCCGTACCAGGGGTGAGCGCCCCTTGAGGTCTCAACCTCAGCCTGCTCTGGCTTTGGGGGATTCTGTGGTGTGGCAGATCCCTTCTCTTCTTCTATTTCCTCCTCTTCCTCATCCTCAAAAGGGTTATAGGGCTTTGGTTCCCTTGTAGTGGGCCTGCTTTCTCTCCCGAGTGCCTCCCCTTCCTCTGCAACATCTTCATTCTCTTCTGAACCCCTTGGTGGGCTCTCCTTGCTACCACTTGGTGGGGGAGGAGCAGGCTTCCTCTTGGACTCCCCCTGAACCAATGCAATCCATGGAGGGTCCTTTGGCTTTGGCGACTCTCCAGTTCTAGTGGGAGGTGGGGGGAGAGAGGACATGGCATAAGGAAGGATGCAGCGAGGGAAAATTGAGCTCTCTTGGAATAGAAAAGTACTGCAATGTCCACTGCCCCTCAATAGTAAACTGTTCCCTCCCTTATATCTAAAGTTGCCAGTACAATACGTCTCCCTTAATCATTGATATGATATATATGGTTTCACTTACCCACATTACAAAGATATACACATTTATCTGCCCAGTCCTGAAGCTGTCTAGGTCTTTTGTGGAATGCTTCTGGCCCACATATAGTCAAAATATAAGGTTCGCTATTATCCACAGTTTTGGGTAACCACTGGAATCTCGGGAGGTATCTCCCACGGATACTGGGGCCATATTATATTTTGGGATTCTGCCACATAAGCATCAGAAATGGGTACTAAGCAAAGAAGCCATGCTCCACACCAGCTGATCTTTAATTTTTAAAATAAAATTACACATATATTTATTTTGCTTTTTAGAATGAAAAGGTACAGGATGCTACAAGTACAAGCAATATTCTAATAACAAGAAAAAACAATATATGCAATACCATCTTCTGCCTTTAGTAGATCGAGAACTGAAATGGCCAAAGGCATGGCATTTAGTATTCTCAAGTCCTGCTCTGAGTGGTTAAAGTTACTAAGAACAGCTTATTACATAAAAAGACTCTTGTACCACTTTAAATGCTCATTAGATTTGCTGACCTCTAAACTGCCACAGATTTTCCTTTTTCTGTGCTGTAGATTAATCACCCAAAGCCTTTTCTACCCTGGGATAATCTCTATTGGCCAGACAAAATGCATAAAATACATCATGCATAATTTTGAAGTCTTGCTGGCTTCTTCATCAGGCAAAGCTGTTAAAAATCATACAGAAGAAAACTAACAATATTAGACTTAGTCTTACATTTTGTTGTGCATAGAAGTATAATTCTTTTGCGAATTTTCTATTTTGCTGTATTTTCCTGCATGACTAATGCTATCTTCTGGAGTAACCTCTATTACAAATATACAATCACTTTTAATTAATGTTTTGACTTGTAATCCAGAAGTTCAGAAGGTGTTATGATCTGAGAATAATTTATGAGATTCATTCTGTTTCAAAGTGATTTCAGAGCAAAAAGACATACCGGTCTGAGGATGCTGGCCTGCCTCTGGGCTTCGGAACTGGAGGACAAGGGTCAGAAGGCCTACCTAATCCGGAATTGAAGAAAACAGCAAGTGTGTGGCATCTTCTAGAAAGTGGCTCCAAATCAATTAAAATATTGGAAACTTATTTTGCAAATGAAGTAACTGTTCCTTATTCTTGACGAAACCTTTATCATATCATACATTTGTACAATGTCTTCTGAAAGTACTGTATTCTCTAGGAGGGAGGATGCCTGCCTCTGGGAGCAGAACCAACACAGCTTATATTTAGTGCAAGGGACATCCATGCTCCATTTCCATCCCTTTTTTTTTTGGCCACCAGAATTATCTTGCCTATTTTTAACTTGCCTTTTTTTTTTAACTCAGTGATTCAAGTGGACAAGCATTCTGTTTAACAACTTACCTACTAGACATGGGAAACCCAAAATTGTGTGTGTTAGGGATTGTGAACATGCTGACTGGAGAATTCTCGCAGTGGTGATCTTTAAAAAAACAACTTTTTCTAAACCCTGTATGTCAGCTGTGAAGGTAGGAAACCTCTTCCACAACCAGCATGGAAAACACAGCACAATGTCAAATGGAGAAAGGATCTGGAAGCCACAAGTTCCCAAACTTGACAAATTATGCTCTTCTTAGCAGACCGTAAACTCACAGATTTGTTGTTTGCTGTTACTGACTTGCTTTGATATTTGTGCCAAGATTTATGTGTAACCTCTGTTTTGTTTTTGTTTTTTTCTATTCAATGGGTTCTGGGCAGGGTTGCTTTTTGTTTTTGTTTTTTGTATTCCCTTTTTTCTGCAATGCCTCTGCAGTGCAAATAGCAGAGGGGACAACATTCTCCCACAGAACAAATATTTTATAAACAGAAGATGGTCCTAGATCCAGTCTCAAACATCTCCAGTTAAATCACAGGTAGAAGTCCTCTATCAGTTCAGCAACCATTTTCAATTTCAAGGTTCTCAGCAGTTGCTTTTCAATAAAAAGAGGGTATGTCAAGAAAATCCTACAATATTTTTCCATAAAGCTATTATCAGCAGTAACAAGGCTACCATGAGATGCATTTTAAACTTTCAGAATGGGGAAAATACAAAGGCTGGGAACCACAAAGACAATCATGCTATAAAGATGGGGGAACAAGAGAGAGAATTGCAATCTGGGGAAACCTTGAGAACCATATCTACAGTGGGTGCTTTTTGCTTGTGCCTACAATTAATACACATTCTATCTGACTTTAGCATCATGCGATGGCATGGAGCCACAAGAGCCATTTCTTGATTTCCTGACTGGCTCACATTTCCTTACCATTGACCACGCCAGATCCTGGCTCACTGCAGCTCTCAGTCTGGATATTGGCTCTGGGCCTTGGAACAGGATGGGAGTTTGGTGGTGAAAGAGTTGTAGTGTCTATGCTCTTCCGGGGGGCAGGAGTGGGGCGAGCCTCCATGAGCTTAGCTTTCTCCTGGATAAACATTGGGGGCTTTGCTGGCACAGGGGGCTTGGGAGGCATTTGAGAGGAAGGCTCAGAGACAGGATCTGATGGAAGTGTTTCATTCTTTGGCTGGGCAAGAGGCATCTCAGTCTCTGCTTCCACTCTGTCAACTGCTTTTCCCTCTTTGTCGCTCTCTTCTATAGCTGATGAATTAGTCTCTAATATTCCATTCTCTTCCTCTGCACCAGCAGTCACCATCCCAGGCTCTTTGCTTTCCTTTATATATAGAAGATCTGGACTCGGCCTCCGCTCAGCTCTCCCACTCAGACCCAGTTTCCCACGATGTTGGGTGCATACAAATGTGCCCAATTCAGGTCCAGGCTTATAAGATCCAGGGAGAAGTGTGCTGGAGCATTCCTTACATCTGTCAGAAAAAAAGCCTGTTACTAGAAGGTAAGAAAGAGTTGTGTCCTTAACAGTCACCAAAGCACTGAAAAGAACAATGTGCAGTTCATGATTTTGCCAGATTACCTGCAAGAATCCAAGCATTTAACCTCCACATCTTGGCCTCCCTTTCCCATTTGTAAATTGACAGACAATCATACATATGTCAGGAAAAGAGCACTAGGGATTGGTGAATCAGGGGTGATTCTCAACTATCTTTTAGACGGAGGGATTCTCAGACCAAAGTGGCTTCTGTCCGGGGTCCCATTATCTAGTCACCTGAGTGCCCAACTCATGACAACGGTTAAACCAGGCCTGCCAGATTATCAGCAGCAGCCCACTTGAGAAATTTCAAGAATGGGAATTTCAGGATATTTACTGGGGAAATGATCAATCTCTTTGGATACTGTTATTAGAAGTAAAGGTACAGGTTTCCTCTTGACATTCAGTCTAGTAGTGGCCAACTCTGGGGAGTGGTGCTCATCTCCATTTCTACGCCGAAAAGCCAGAGTTGTCCATAGACACCTCCAAGGTCATGTGGCTGGCATGACTGCATGGAGCGCCATTTCCTTCTTGTCAGAGCGGTATCTATTGATCTACTCACACTTGCATGTTTTTGAACTGCTATGTTGGCAGAAGCTGGGGCTAACAACGGGAGCTCACCCCGCTCCCCGGATTTGAACCGTTGACCTTTTGGTCAGCAAGTTCAGCAGCTCAGCAGTTTAACCTGCTGCACCATTGGGGGCTTCATTATTAGAAGTATTCATAGATATATAAACATATACATTCACTTTATGGAAAAACATAGAAATAACAATGTCTGGGTATTTCGGTTCGGGATATTTCATTGCACTGCATTTTAAGGCAACATTTGTATCATTACATCATATTACATTTAGCTATCAAGATATTATTTTTCATAGAGAAATTCATATAGTCTGAACCTTGATCTCTTTGTTCAGACTTGGTAACAATCAATACATGTAAAAACATCATCTTGCTAAACCACTTAACACAGCATTTTAGGGCACCAAATCAGGGGAATTATTTGCCTTTAGTGTATCAAGCAGGTTGTCATAGACAACAGCATTATACAGTGGTATGAAGAAAGGCTGCCTCATCTGAAATTTATTTCAACCTTTTTAATGCTCCTCCCTCCCACAGCTTGTTTATTCACCAATCAAAATGAATCACAACTGATAAGACAGTTGAAGTAAATTAGGTGTCCTTCTTACCTGTTCCAGCTAGTATTGTCTGTCTTCGTTCTAGAATTTACTGCTGTTCTCTTATCCCATCCCATCTTGAAAACCTATGTTTCTTAAATATCACTCTATAGGCATTATACCTATCTGTTTACATTCCAAAGTATCTGACATTGTTCTCAGACTGACAGAAAGTTTATCCCTGTGAAATACACAGACTGACACATTATATAGTGCACATTATTTTCTAGAGAAGACACATACCACACACAGCTGTGGAAACTGGTCTGGAAAATGTCTCACTCCCTTACTTGACCTTTGTACGCAACTCAAAACAGGAATAATATGAACAACAGTCTAAAAATGGGCTTGACCTTAAGAGTTATAAGTGTTGGGTGTTTGCACTTAATAGCAGAGCTCCATGTAGCTGAAAATGTCACCACAAACTCACAGTATCCAAATTCATATTCAAATATTCTCCCTTATTTTTCAAAGGTTGATTTAATACTATTGATGAATGTTGGCACTAACAAGAAAAAAGATAGCCTGACCAATAAGTCTATAAAACATAAAAGACAGTCACCAGTTAAAAAAAGAACTTTTGAGTGCACAAACGATAGTCTTTATTTAAATACAGAATCTTGATGGCTTCTCCTTGCAGCTCATTATTTTTTCTCTTTAAAATCCAGAATGATAGGTCTCTCAATTCATCATTCAGGAAATGAGAGATGCTTCTGGTGGCCTTCTCCACTAGGAGAAGAGGTGATAATGTCTGCTTTCAATGGATTTGGGTTGGAAGAACTTACCTGAAGCACTGACGGTGGTAAAGCTTTCCATCGGCCAGATAGCGCTGGACCAGGTGAACATGTTGTTGGCAAGCTGCACAAGTGCTGCTAAGGGTGGTACGTTGGGACTGCTCTCCCAGACCTTCAGCAACATCATTCTGAAGAAAAATAAATAAATAAATGCCCCCATTACTTGGAGCACAGAGTTGGACTAAGCAACAGGTGGAGGATAGCCTCCAAAAGTTCCCATCACCTGTCACAACTGCCTCTTTTACACACTGCATAAAATGCAAATTGAACTGGATTATATGGTAGTATGGGCTCAGATAATCCAGTTCAAAGCAGATATTGTGGATTATTTGCCCTGATATTCTGGGTTATATGGCTGTATGAAAGGGCCCTAAGGCTAATAAGACATGCAGTCCAGTGCCATCTGGAAAACCATATGTTCCTCATTCTTATTCTACATATCAAGTATAGCTTTCTCCAATCTGATGCCTTCCAGAAATTTTAGACTTCAACGCCCAAACTCCCTAATCACTAACTATGCTGCATGGATGAGAGTTACTTCAGAAAATTGGAATGCACTGTTTTGGGGGAATATGGTCCACAGAGCTGCAACTAAAATACTTTAGGCTAATCACAATATCCAAGGGGGTCAAGTCAGATACTAAATAGTTTTACTAGATTATGGTTTTACTATATCACAAATGGCTGCCTCATTTAGTTCATATATGTCAGATCATTATGCTAATACTTAGCTACTTCCAAAATATACATGGGATCTTATCTAATCCTGAAATGAATGAAGCAACCTTCCTAAACATGGTGCCTGCTAGGTGCTTTGGACAACAGCTCCCAAATCAACCATCTACCTGTTATCCAGAACAATGGGAGTTGCAGTCCAAGATATCTGGATGAGGACGTATTGGAGAATATGGGAATGCAGCCTCTTTAGTCAATGCTTCCCTTCTTTAAGGGATTGCCAGGGTTTAGAAAGAAGCAATCTTCCAAGAGCTAACAAATCACCTATGAGCTGTCTACCTCATCAGAAGAGATATTATAGCTGCTGAATCTTTAAATGCTACATCTGAAGGATAATAACAATAAAACAATCCAGCTCCAGGAATCAATCCAAGATCTGACCACACTGCCTCAAAGAGAGAAGTTCTCTCATTGCCATTAAGAAGAGAAACCATCTTGGAGCATCTCCATTAGCCCCATTAGATCTATAGGTAATACTCCGGGGAGAAGGGAACAGCGCTCCATGTAGTCATGCCGACCACATGACTTTAGAGGTGTCTATGGACAATGCTGGCTTTTCAGCTTAGAAATGGAAATGAGCACCACCCCCCAGAGTTGGACACAATTACACAAAGGGAAACCTTTACCTTTACTTTATCACTTCAAGAACAGTTCTGTTCTGGCTCTGACCTTTATTGGTGCATTTTTCAATTAGGAATATATGAGGTAAAAACCTCTGGAATATTAGAACTAACATAGGAAGCCAATTTACACTGCATCACAGATTCTATCTAGCCTATTGCTATTAACACTGACTGGTACCAACATCACAGGGTTTTTTCCAGCTGTATCAGAAGATCTGAGGATGAATCGTACGTGTGCAAAGTATGTGCCCTACCACTATGCTACAGCCTCTCTACAGAATGAATTCTGCTATTAGCATTATGGCATGTGTAGATTTTGACAATCTTTATATTTTTGCAGTCACAGGCATGATAAACATGGTACTGGTGGGCTGGCATCCAAGGTACAATTGGTTGAGTTACAAGTTGCGCACTCCCCATTGCACCTTCTTGGAGACAAAACTATTTTATTGTATTTTATTATTACATGTTTTCACCAGCTAATAACCAGAGTTCTGGGGGCAGAGTAGAAAACATTTAACATGTAGAATATAAACAATGACTAGAGACAGCACTGGGTGAAGCCAAGAGAAAACTAGCAACACCATCTGTTCTGAATTTCTTTTGAAGGGTATCAGTTCAGAAGCCAAGACTAGAAGAAAATTAAGAGATATGGACCAATTAGATGGGTCCTGGTTTTTAGCAGGCTCTTATACCTGGGTTACAGATGTAGTCTCAGATGTAGATGTAGACTCATGAGCCGTCAGGGTGGGTGCAGAGGCACCTGCTGGGCGCTTCAGAGATTGAGGGATTCTAGCTGCAAAGGCAGAGATTAAAAAAGTCAGGTCAGTTCACAAGTGTAGATGATGAACCAGGAAAGAGAAACAATTGGTATTATTCCTTGGTTTTAAATGGCCCAGTAGGCCTACTTGGCTATTTTATACAATGTTTTTTAGTCTTATAAACAACTAGCTGAACCCGGCACGCGTTGCTGTGCCCTATGTTGGTGATGTGAGAATGTCAGGGCATGTATGTTGTGGAAGTGATGTGAGCATGTTTGTTGTGTGTATATGTATGTGTGTGTATGTGTGTTTATAGTTGTACGTGTGTATGGTTTTTGGGGGTTTGTGTGCATGTGTGTGTGTGTTGGTATTGGTTTGTGTTTATTTGTGTGTGTGTGTGTGTGTGTATATGTGTGTGTGTGTGTTTGTGTGTGTATAGTTCTTGGTATGTGTGTATGTATTTGTGTGTAGTTATCTGTGGGTGTTTCGTGTTTGAGTACGTGTATATATATGTGTGTGTTTGTGTATGTATATGTATGTATGTGTATATATGGAGAGGTGGGGATATGTGTGTGTATATATGTGTATGTATTAGTGTGGATGTGTATGTTTAGGTGTGTAGATATATGTGTTTGTATGTGGTTGTGTTTTTATATGTGTTTGTATGTGGGTTTTTATATGTTGTTTTGTTTTTCTGTGTGTGTGTGTATGTGTAGAGGAGGAGGCCGAAGAGGAGGGCGATGGGGAACCGCTTGATCTCCCTCCCCCGCGGCCCTCTCCTCGGGCAGCGGAGGAGAGGCGGTTGAGGGCTCTCCTACGCCGCCGCCGCCCCTTCCGCTGGCCGGAGGGAGGCCGCGGCGGAGAGCCCTGTGCCGCCTCTCCTCCGCTGGCTGAAGAGCAGGCCGAAGGGGAACCGGGGAACCCCTCTCCCGGCGGCCTCCTCCTCGGGCAGCGGAGGCTGCAGGGAGAGGGGTTGCCCGGTTCCCCTTCGGCCTGCTCTTCGGCCAGCGGAAGAGAGGCGGCAAAGGGCTCTCCGCCGCTACCTGCCGCCTCCATTCCGCTGGCTGAAGAGGAGGCGGAAGGGAGAGAGACGGTGCGGCTTCTCTCCCGGCCCCATCCCCGGGGGAGGATGGGAGGAGGCAGCGGAGGGGGCGGAGGAAGCGGGCATGGCGGAGAAGGCGTGTCGGGCAGGGGACTACGGCTCCCAGAATGCTCTGCGGGCATTGTGGGCTATTTCCGGTGCTGTCTCTGCCCTTCTTTCGAGTGAGCCGCGCGGAGCCTTCTGGGAGTTGCAGTCCCGTGGGTGCGCCGTTCTCCCTCGCCGTTTCGTTGGCTCTCCTGGTGGAGGGTCGTGCGGGGCGGGACCGCGATGGCGTCCTCCTGGGATGTGTGCTGTTGGGTCCCGGGAGCCGCGTGGAGGATGTCGCCTCGTTGGTCTCAGGAGTGGTTCGTAAGCGGCGGAGGGGGCATGGCGTCGGATGTTGCGCATGCGTGGTATTGTGATGTTTCTATGGCGGCCGTTTGTGTGTCTGGGGTGTTTTGCGCATGCGTAGTAATGTTGTGTTTTGGGGGATGTTTTGGGGGTTTTGTGTTGTGTTTAGGGGTGTTTCAGTGGGTGGAGTTTGTACCTCTGGGTGCGGATGAGTGGCCCTGTGTTTTTTGTGTGTGTGGGAAATGTAGTTTTGGCATGCATTTGCCCCGTTGCACGACCACTTCCCTTTTATATATATAGATTATGCATAACCATAATTACCATGCATTTTGTCCTTTTACATTCCCTTCTCCCTCCCCATTCCCACCCCTCCCCTTCCCTGTTGACAATGTATTCCTTTTTTCCCCCTACTTGGCTTCTCACACTTTGCTATGACTTACATATGGAGCTCAAATGCAGAACCTTGACTTCTATCCTACCTGCTGACTTCTGAGGGCAAACAATTCATCCCTCCCCTGCTCCATTCTTCATAGTTGCTGTTTTGATCATTTAAGCCCAACTTAGCACATGGCTTAAGTGTTTGAGCAGCATAATTGAAGTGATGTGGAGTGTGAGGCATTTACAAATGTTGACAGGAACTTGGCAGCTAGCCCATATTTGTGTCCATCACAACCTCCTGGCTAGAAGAAAGAGATGGTGTCTTGTCCCCTGCCTTTCAGAGATCTTTGCAATGATTGCCCCTCAAGTGAGGAATTGGAATGCCTTCCTTGGCGAGGTCTGTCTGGTGCCTTCTTTTCTAATATTACAGCAACTAGCAAGACTCAATTCATTCTTTCAGGTGTTTCACTCATTACTCCTCTTTATAATCAAGTTGTTTTATATTTTGTTTTGGGAAACAATGGAAGCTAATTTAACAGAATTTGGTCACTAGTTAACTGGAACAAGTCAGAAATGTTATTTATCATGGTATGGTAGGATTGCAATGGTTAAAATGAAGATAATACCTAAATTATCTTCCGGATTTTTTTAATGTTAAAAGTGTGCTGTGGCTCAAAAAAGATTGGGAAACACTGCCTTAGGGGACTCAGTGAAGCCTTACAACAGGCAATGATTTGATGCAACACATATCAAGTAGGTGGCTTAGGACTCCCAAATATCAAACTATACTACCAAGACAATCAAATACAATACATAACAGAAGGCTTAGCAAAACGAAGAGATTTGGAATGGTTAAAACAGGGCGATAAAAAACTAGATTTGAAATTGGAATATATTTTCTTTCTAGATAAAAATGGAAGACTTAAGAAGAATTGGTACAATAAATTAGGTAATCTCTTCTTTAAAATATTTTGGAAATCTGAAGGAAATATAAAGCAAAGTTGATGCCAATCACCCCTAATTCCAGTATTAATTGCAAACAATTTACCTGTGGTTTTTTTTAAAAAAGAAAGAACTAGAAGAAGAGTTAAAAAGAAGAGAAATAATGAAAATAAAAGACTGGGATTTACAGATGACAAATATAGAAAGAATTAAAGATCAATTATTAGAAACTAATATATCATGGTATAAATGCCTACAACTCGGAAAACAGTCAACAGGTATACAAATTAATATAAGGAGGGTAGAGAATATACAAAATTTGAGAGGATTATTATCCAAAGCGAGACTAAGGTAGAAAATGAAACAATAAAAGATACAATAAGTGATATTTATCAACTATTACTGGAAGAAGAGCAGGTTCTGGACCATCTCAGGGAAATATGGGAATAAGATCTGGGAAGAAGACTGAATAGTCAAAAATGGGGAAAAAATATGGAGCATGCGCATCTTTAAAGTATTTCGATAAGAATTAAATAAAATTATTATAAAATAATATGGAGATGGTACTTAACACCAGTTAGATTAAATCAGATAGAGGAGAAATATTCAAATCAATGCTGGAGAGGATGCTAAGAGTTAGGTTCATATGTGTGGGGTCATGTAAATTTATACCCAAAAAATGGGAAATAGTATTTAAGGAAATAAGAGCAATAATTTATTTATTGCATATCAAAAGCATTGCATATATTAGTATAAAACTGATAAAAATAGAAGGCACACAGGCAGCTAAATATCTTTTGACTAAAAATGGGCAACAATTAAAAAATAAAAATAAAAGGTACACCAAAAATAGCATTGTTATTATTGTATGATAATATATCCTCACCAGAAGTGAAGGAATTAATTTCCAACTTATTAACGACAACAAGGCTGATAATTGCAAAAAACTGGAAAGAGAAAAGCAAAATTCAATTGGAAGAATGGTCTAGAGAAGTTTGGAACATAGTGATTAATGACAAACCGACTTGTGACATTGAAGTTAAAAAGGGAATATGGAAACAAATGGACTTTTGGAAAATCTGGGGGAAGTTTATAGAATTTGTATTTATAGAACGACAGGGGGACAAACCTATAACAGAAACACTGACATTCAGGAAATAAAGAATAAGATAAGTTGGTCCCGGTGAATGTGGCACAAAGAAAAGGGAAAGAGGGGGGGAAAGATAAACATATTCAAGTAATTAGAAGAATTGTATTATAACTATAAGTGCAGTATACTTTAGATGGGGAAAGTTTTAAACTAAATTAGGTGTTTTTTTGGTTTTTTTGAATAAAAAGTATATATACTGTATATATACACACACATATTTATATTTTACATCTAACATTGTGAAGTTGTGCCATATACTGCTTTAGTTCCATTAGTTTTAGATCTTTTTCTATTTGCTGCCTAATGACTGTTTTACTTTATATTTTTAGAAATAATAATAATAATATGACCAATAACAATAACAGTTGTGATTTTACTGCTGTTTTTATTGTGCTTGTAATTTTGGAATGATTGTTTTGTTTATATTCGCGTTTTTTTGTTGTGTTTTTATAATATCCATTGCCCTGACAGTGTAGGCTATGGGTGACGTACCATAATAAATAAAACGTAATCCTTACACCTAAATGCACGCATACACACACACACACACACACACACACACACACACTACATATAATGCATAGACATTTACACATCCATCTGCCAGAGGCAAATATCTTATGCCAGTGTTGTGTAGTAGCAAGAATGCTGAACAGGGACTTGACAGATTCAGGTTCAAGTCCCCACTGAGCCATGAAAATCACCAGATAATCTTGGACCAGACATTCCCCCTTTGTCTGACCTATTTCACTTTTCAGGGTTGTTCTGAGGATAACGTATGGAGAAGGATAATCATGGAGGTCACAATAAACACAGTTAAGAAAGGGGGAATATAAAAGCATACTAGTTACTCGGCCATCAATGATCTCACCTCTGAGCTCTCACATTGGGGAAGGAAATGAAAGCAGGCGTAACTGACAGTTTGTTGGGGGGGGTTTTTTTTTTAACATTCTCCACATCTAGTGCAAATGAGAGAGGTCTCTCCCCTGAGTCTTTGTTAAATGTCAAAAGAGCTGAGTGACAGGAGACTTTGTCCGGCACAGAACAATGACATCAGCTGCTGAGACCTCCAGAAGACTCTGGAAAGTGCTATAGAGGCTAAAAGAAGAAAATATAGCTAGAGGCTTGAATGGGGAGATATAGTAGTTCTCCCTATGGACCTATTATGTATGCTGTGCTATAAAGAATCTTAGTTATAGTGTGTTCAGACACTGTGAGGTTTAACAGACAGCCTCTGCTTGGGGAGAGTTCTTATCATACTGAAATCCAGAGGCGTTAAGAGCACTCCCAAAGAACACTAGGGGTCAAAAGCAATCTTCTGCTGCTCTTCCCAGCCCCAAGATGAAAAGAACGATGGGATTTTTCAAATTTCAGTACTGTTTTAAGTCCTCTCAAATAACTCAGGGTAACTAAGAGATAAAAGCCATCCCTCTGTGTAACTAATCCTATCATTAAGCAGAGTTACTTCAAGAAATTGATTTTGGCTGCCATAAAAAGGTAGAAAAGGGCTAATCATTTATCACAGTATTTTTACTGCCAGAGAAGGGTAAAGGCATTTGTGGGTTTTTCTCCCTTGGATGTCCCCTCCCCACTCAAACCCAATAAAAGTTCTGCAGAAGGGTAGAGACTTGTTGTATTTACAAAAGAGTGCTCAAGAAGGTGAGTATCTCGATGGACTTGCCACAAACACTCAGGTTGTAAAAAGACCAAAGAAGCTGATGCTGCAGCATCACAAAAAAGAAGTACTCCCCAGCAACCATATTATAAAGTTGAAAGTGGTCATGACGTAAAGTTATGGGTGTGGGGAGGGGGGTGGGAGGGGGAGTGAAGGGTGGCGCTCTTACCTTGGCTGGGATTGTTAAAATGGTTGTAATACTGAGACACATAAGTCATGATGCTGAGGCAGTCGGGGACCTTCATGGAGACCATGTCGCTGGGATCCAGCAGGGCAGGGATCCCCAGCTCCTGCTCGGCCACCTCAAATGCCTGCAGATGCAACAGGAGGGAAACTGTTCAGAAGCTGAGGCTGGCACAGTGTACCAAAATCACAGTTTGGAAATAGTATTTTGTAAAAAAATAAATAAACTAGAACTACTAGAACCCACTCCCAGCTAGCATGCCTCCTCTAATCTACAAAAGGAGCATTGCTGAAACTCTGAAAATGTGGGAAATCATAGAAGACTTAACAATAAAAAAATAACAGCCTTGTGACAGACATTATTATGTCAGTCTGTCTTCCTGCCACTTCTTTCCTGTTTATTTATTTTGTATCAAAAGCATTGCATAAATTCGTATAATACTGATAAAAATAGGAGCACAAGCACAACACACCCTGTTGGCTGTATCTGAAATAGGTATCCAAGGAACACAGATATCTATAACAAATAGCAAAACAAAAGTTGTAAACTGTTATAAACAATTGTGCTGTGCTGTTCCTAACTATGTTTGTTCGTATAATCTGAAAATAAATCACTGAAGAATAACACATAAAGTACAAGCCTCAATGATACTCTGTTTACTCCTTCCGGAGTTTGCTCATTCAGTCAGAGTTTTAATTTCACTCTTCCGTATGATATAATAAGCAACTGTTAGATATATACAGAATATAAACAACATTTCTGAAACAACAAACTAAATGCTTGAAATATCCTTTAGAAAATAACATCCACGAGGTACAAGTCCCAATGATATTGTTTATTTATTTATTTACTTTGCTTCTATACCGCCCCTCTCAGCCTGAAGGCGACTCGAGGCGGTGTACATATGGCAAGGACTGCCCAAAATAAACATATCAACAGTTACCAATACAAACACATCATATACAAATTAGCAATTAAAATTAAACACAATATCAGCGTCTCGTTATTAAATCGATTTCCAATTGCGTTGGCGGCGTCATTCCTTAGGTCTCAGTTAATAATCATACTACATCTGCAAATGCCTGGTCAAACAGCCATGTCTTGACCTTCTTGCAAAATGTCAGGAGGGAGGGGGCTGATCTGATGTCGCTAGGAAGGGCGTTCCAAAGCTAAGGAGCCACCACTGAAAAGACCCTGTCTCTTGTCCCCACCAATTGTGTCTGCGATGCAGGCGGGACCAAGAGCAGGGCCTCTCCGGATGATCTTAAACATCTTGATGGTTCATAGGGGGAGGTGCGTTCGGACATGTAAGTTGGACCAGAACCATTAAGGGCTTTAAAGGCTAAAGCCTGCACTTTGAATTGTGCACGGTAGCAAACTGGTAGCCAGTGGAGCTGGTGCAACAGAGGAGTTGTGTGCTCCCTGAGTGCCGCTCCTGTTATCAACCTGGCTGCTGTCCATTGGACCAGTTGAAGCTTCCGAACAGTCTTCAAAGGCAACCCCATGTAGAGAGCATTGCAGTAATCTATACGGGATGTAACCAGAGCATGGACTACCGTGGCCAAGTCAGACTTCCCAAGGTATGGGCGCAGTTGGCGCACAAGTTTTAACTTGTCCTTCATCATTGCGGAGGTTGCACGTGCAGACAGAGTTTTAATCTTCACTCTTCCGTCTAATCTTTTAAACAGTTGGTAAATATTGATATTTTTTTTTGCAGAGTCTCTGAAGCAATAAACTAAACACTAAAACTGTCCTTGGGAAAGTAAAATAACGTCTGATAAAAATAGGAGCACAAGCATAACACACCTTGTTGACTGTATCTAAAATAGGACCAGGACAACTTTCCTTCCATTCTTTGTATACAGCGGTTATTCTTTTTGACAAGTCTATCAGGTCAGCACTCATTCCCCAAGTATCCCTGCTGGATTCCTTTTTGAATCTTTAACATAGACTTCCAGCTTTTGAAATTTACAGAGCTTATACAGAAAAGGGCAGGCCGCAAATGCCAAATACAGATAGGTCCTTCTGCAGTCCTTCAAGTGGGCTTCCTCTCTGCAGAACAAACATTAGAAGACTTGTTCTTTAAATTGCACCGCTTCTCTTAATGCCTGGCATCTCTAAAGAGTATCAATTTACATACTGTGGTTATCTCCACTATGATTTTGCACATTTTGTTGTGACCTCCCCTTGACATTTGTTTTATCCTGAAGAGTGCTGACTTTATACAGAGGAACAATATCAGCAAGATATTGTAAAATAGTGTCAATTTTCCAATATGAGCTCCCAGAAAGGACTGAACTAATCAAGTCTCTTCATTTGTCAGCTCACCACCAGTTGGGGTAGATGTTAGGCTTCTAGGGGCTACTTTACTTTTAGTCACAACACTCTAATCTGCAACTAGATCCCCATGCAAGGGACATGCTCTTCAAATTGAGAAATTGGTTTTGAAGACCAAAAATGAAGGAAGCTCTAAGCCTTTCCCTACAATATTGATTACTAATCATTATCAGTCCCAGCTTTCTTTATTTCAACAGTTTAATTGGGAAGAGGGAAGTGTGTGTGTGTGTGTATATATCTATATCTATATATCTATTTATATATATATTACATATAATAAAAGTCAGTGTTTGCGGGCGGTGGTGCGGCCGAGCAGAGGGAGGAATATGTGCAAGCGTTTTGATTGGCTGCCACTGTGGGATTATTTGCATAACGGGCTCTGATTGGCCAGCCTCAGAACTCCAACATTCTACGGCCCCAGACAGAGGGGATGGGTTGCCACTGAAATGGTATTTGCATAACGTACTCTGACAGGCCAACCACATTCCACCATTCCAAGGTGACTCAGAGGGAAAAGGAAATGCCTGAGGCAGTCACCAACTGCGGCCCACAGCAATGACGCATCACGTCCAAACTTGGCAAACAGGGGAACAATGGCCCACTTCACAACCTGGTGTGGTTTAGGGCAGGATGGGCCACGAATGATGGGATTTGCAGAACATTCTCCTCATACACTTCCCAAACAACACTGTAGCCCCTAAAAATCACATACCACGCCCAAACGGCTTCAGACAAAAGGGGATTGGCTGCCACTGAAATTGTATTTGCATAACGGACTCCGAATGGCCATCCACATTCCAACATTCTAAGGTGACTCAGAGGAAAAAGGAAAAGCCTCAGTCAGTCATACACTGCGGCCCACAGAAGTGACGGATCAGGACAAAAATTGGCAAACAGGGGCCCAATGGCCCACTTCACAACCTGGTGTGGTTTAGGGCAGGATGGCCCACGAATAATGGGGTATTAAGTACCTTCACCTCATTCACTCCCAAAACAACATTGTAGCCCCTAAACATCACAGACCAGGCCCAAAATTGACAACAAGGCATCCTTAACTTGATTTTCCTGACTAGGCCTCAGCACATGGGATATTGTTAGGCTCCCTCAACTTGATTTTCCTGACTAGGCCCCCGGGACTTGCAGTATCTTCACTAAGTTCTTGAGACCACTGCAAGCCACATAAACATCTAATAGGAACCAACCTTGGCATACAATGCCTTCCTCAAATAACCCAGGATCCGCCGGGTCCTCAGCTAGTGTGTGTGTGTGTGTGTGTATCTCAATGTGTTGCTGCCATTATTAAACATTTGGGAATCAAAAATCTTCACCAATCTAGTTCAAATTACTTTGAGATCGTCCAAAGAATTAGATGCACCTCCTGCCCAGTCCACAACTAAGGCATGAAAAGAAATTCACATTGCAACCCTACTTCGGAGACAGCAAGGAAATGTGTTGGGTGGGCTGTAAAGATATTGGTTAAGGAGACTAGTACACCTTTGCCCCAGACACAATCTACTGATTCCCTGTTATGCTTAAAACCTGTACACTGAAACTGTTCCCCATGGAGGGGTGTTGTAGCTCGACATTGGTCTAGCCAGGAATTGGAAAATTAAAGCATTATGAGGTTAATTTTCTGCTTGTCCCTGAAAGTTCACAAAGTGGCCATGCACTAGTCACCAACTTTCAGTCAACTCTGAGATACAAGATAAAATATAAGAATCGCTATAAGATGTCCTATACTTCATAGTTCCTCATCTTCCTTTCCTGACCTCCATTTCTGTCAAATGCTCTTTCAAATTTATGGGAGGAAGGTTGTTAGAAAACACTGTGCAAATAGAAAACACTACAAGTGTGAACAGGTTAGCAGAAAGGCCAGCATCTGTGTCAATACAGAGTGGATAAAACAAGCAGATTTTTCCAGTCGTAAATCATTGCCGGGATGAAGAAAGGAGTGGAAGTAAGAGAGATGACAGTGCTCGATTTGCTTCTAGCAGTAGCTCATTAGAAAGCATGCTGGGCTGTGAGCAATTCTCAGCTGCTCCACAGACTCACCAGGTGACCTTGGGTGAGTCATTTTCCTATATTTTTTTGTGGATGTCAGCACTTAAACTGATGTTAAATTACATTTTATATTGTAAGACAGAGATAAATATTTTAATCCTGTTTTTCTGTAAAGAAAAGTCAAAAGTCAGTACAGTACAGTGGTTAGAGTGCTTGTCTGGAATTTGAAATTTAGGTTGCAATCCCCATGAATTCATAAAATTCCTTGAAGTCAGCTGCTCTCTCTCAGATTGAGCTGCCTCAAAACTTTTGCTGTGAATGCAGTGGATGACTGCCAAATATGGCTACTTCAGACTTGTCACAGCTTGTTTATTTAACTAATAAACAGCAGTTCACCTTCAGTAAAACAAAGACATAGCATATGCCGCTACATCCCACCTCGTAATTTAAGATCAGCCGGGGAGGCCCTGCTCTCGCTCCCGCCAACTTCTCAAATGCGGTTGGTGGGGATGAGAGAGAGGGCCTTCTTGGTGGTGGCTCCCCGTCTGTGGTATGCGCTTCCAAGCAACATACGATCAACCCCATCCCTCCTGGCATTCAGGAAAAAAGTGAAATCGTGGCTCTGGGACCAGGCTTTTGCACATTAGCACAATGCAGCACTTTGGATTGGAATTGTAATTGGTAAGTTGATGGTTATGGCTCAATGCTCATGTGATGGCCGGAACTCTGTTTTTAACTTAGGTGTATGTGTATTATGTGTTAATGTTAACTATATTTTAATGCTGAATGTCTATGGTTTTATATTGTATTTATATTGTGTATTGGCATCAAATTGTTGCCTTTTGTTAGGCTGCTCTGAGTCCCCCCTCGGGGGGTTGAGAAGAGCGGGGTAGAAATGATGTAAATAATAAATAATAATAATAAAAACCTGAAAATTAATGCATTGTTATTATTACAAGATGAAACAGTGGAATAATTGGAAACAAGATCCTATTAAGACATTAAAAGAATTAGAAATTAGATGCACATTAAACACACATCTATGCAAATCATAGATTTGCATAGATGGGAATTGTGGTGGCATAATCTTTATTGCATGGGTGAGACAAAGGAATTTTAAAACACTATTCCACTAGTTATGTTGGCGCTGATGGTAGATACATATCACATTGAGTACGTTTATTATTGCACCTGTTTTCAGCACAATTTCACTGATTTGCTCATCTATATTCTCACAATCATACTTTCGCACCATCTCGTAATCCAATCTTCTTGCTCTATTGCTATTCCTTAATTTTTTAATTGGGAGGATAAGAATCTTGGCCTTTGCCCTCGTGTTGCTGCTGATGTGCTGGCGCAAAAGAGATCAAGGTAGGTAACAGGAAAGTTGCAGAATTGGTAACTATTGATAAATTCTACCTGTTAACAGCTAGAGATGGGAGAATTATGGGGCGGTGGGAGGCAAACTGGCATGAATGCACATGGCGTCCTGTGATATGGACCATCACCAAAGGCCTAGCTTTGTCTACCTTGTGTGATAAAGTCCTTACTTAGGCAGCCTCTCAATTAAGGACTCTGTCAATGTATGTCTGCATAGCTGTATACTTGCTTACTCGGTTCTCTTCCACCAGAAAAAAAAACTTCTATCAAAACTTTACATCACAGCTACCCCATCCCTGGCCAGAACTCTGCAATTATATCAGTGCTCCTCTATTCAGCCAAGATTATTATTTATGCTTGTGTGGTATCTTAAATAGGCCACATGGCATCCAACCATGTTATTCTACTGCCATGGCATGCCCGTTCCATTGAGCTGCAAGTTTGGGTCTGCAAATTTGTCATGTAAGCATGAATATGCTCATTTTCCATGTTTGAAGAATACCAGCAGAAAGAACAGAAATATGTGCCCTGGAGATCTTAGTGTGGTTTTTTTTAAAAGACAAGAAAGCAATAAAATGCTCCTAGCCACAGAGTTTATGTGTGACAACCAGTGACACTAACAAAGTTAGTTTAAATTAGGGATTTTGAGTAAACTCTCAAGTCATTCCCAAATGACTTCCAGAGGACTCTCACTCCCACCTGCCCATCCCTTACCAAAGTGGTCAGAAAATGCTGGGAATTTCAGACTGAAAAATAGATAGCCAGAATAGGACAGACTAAATGAATTTAAGGAAGTCTGGGAGAAGGGGAAACTATTTAACTCAATGATATAACTTAATTTATAAATCTGCATCAACTTGATATGGGGTTCCATTAAATCTGGCTTCCCAACTTGATACTGGTTGAATGTATTAGACCAGTGGTTCCCAACCTTTCTGGGGACTCCCAGAAACCCCAGCCATCTTACCATCTGTTAAGAATTGTGGGAGGTGACGTCCAAAATACCTGGAGGACCAAAGGTTGGGAACCACTGTATTAGACTATGAGCCCCCCCCCCCAAAACACACACACACACCCCAATGGATATCTTGTCTGGGTTGGTAGGAGTTGTACAACTAGATTATCAAAGCAGAGAATCTACATTATCTGCTTTGAACTGGATTATATGAGTCTACACTGCCATATAATCCAGTTCAAAGAAGATGACCTGAACTTTATATAGCAGTGTAGATTCAGCCTCAGTAAGATCCATTTCATTTTCCTGCAGTGTGTTGGTGTTATTACTTGCCCTCAAGT
Source organism: Anolis apletophallus (assembly GCA_030556195.1). NCBI lineage: Eukaryota > Metazoa > Chordata > Lepidosauria > Squamata > Anolidae > Anolis > Anolis apletophallus. The sequence goes on from JARBWK010000009.1 coordinate 100,712,963, forward strand.
CAGTGACGACTCCTGGTAACTCTATGAGAAACCTCCAAAAACTATCAGCTTCTCTGTTCAGGTCTTGCAAACTCATTGCTTCCTTGATTGAATCAATCAATCTGTCTATAATAATGTGATCATACTCTTCCTACTGCCTTCAAATTTCTAATGAGTCACTTCATCTCATAATGTAAATCTATTATATAAATGGGTTCACGTCATGTGATGTATACCTCAAACAAAGAAACCTTACAACGCAGAAAAACAATACTTGCCAACAGAAATAGGCCTCAAGCAAGGTACGTTTGTAGCAAAGAAACTTTCCCCCCCAAAACCTAAAAGGCCCCCAAAACAACGAGTAAAATAAAACTACATTTACCAGCATCCTCCGGGGCAGCCAAAGACTCACCCAGCCTCTACATTCTGAACAACATGATTGGCTGCCAATAAGGGCGGATTTGCATAACTGCTGCACTAGCCAGCCAACATGAAAATTCCGATCCTTAATAAACTGCCAAAACAACATAAGGAAAAGGCCTGAGCCAATCCCCATCACAAACACCCACATCACTTCCAACCGAAAATTTACACCCCCAAAAAACACAGACCACACCCAAAATTGACAGTAAGGCTTCATTAACTTGATTTCCCTAACTAGCCCTCACTTACTGGGAAGCTGTTTACGCTCTAAATTGACAGTAAGACTTCATTAACTTGATTTCCCCTCAACTGGGCCTCACTTACTGGGAAGCTGCTTTGGACGCTCTGAATTGACAGTAAGGCTTCATTAACTTGCTGTTCCTATTCTCCCCTGACTAGGCCTCAGCTCATTGGACATTGTGTATGGCCTGAATTGACACCAAAAATGGCTTCATTAAACCCATGTTCACCACAACCACTGGCCTCAGCTCATGGGACATTGTGTATGGCCTGAATTTACACTCCATCCAACTGCAGTTTAGAGGAGGGCACACCGTGGATGATTGGACTTTCTCGCATCTCCTAAAAAGGGCACAGCAACGCGTGCCGGGTACAGCTAGTAAAGTATAATAGGCTCAGTGTCTCTTTCTTACTCATTAGTCTTTCTAATACTGGTCTTTTATGTCTGTAAGTTTGGCTATAGAGCACAATTCTTTCAACTTGTCCCAGTACTAGAGTTTGAAGCAAAAACCTGTTTGGACTATTGTTTCAAGAATCCTGTAGCTAGCAGAGATCATACTGACTGTGGTACTCTGGGAATTATAATAAAAAGTAGTTTTTCCAAATATTAAAATGCCAGATAATCCCATGTTGGGGACTTTTAATGTTCTGAATCATTGGTCTTAATGTTAATGTATTGTTTTTTTAAAAACAAACAAACAACCCCCCCCCCCCCCCCTCCCTCTGATTTTAATGTTTTGACGCTTTGTACTCCTGGTCTGTGACTGTTACAATAAAATTCATTCATACAATGCCATCTCCATTCAAAACACATAATTATCGAAAACATTTGTTCAATTGATGTTTTTGTACTACCATTAGACTTTGAATCAATTCTCCACTGGCATTGCATTTAGGATGAATGTGAAGAGACAACCTTTCAGTATAGACTTCAAACCTGCTTTGATCAGGCTGATACTTTTACTTTTATTGTTTACTGGCTGCCTGGAGCACCAGTTTTAGTGGAAAAATAGAATAAAAATGCAATCAATACAAATGAACATAAGAGGAGAAAGGAGCTGCCTTGTTAGTTTATAAAGAACTAGCTGAACCCGGCACGCGTTGCTGTGCCCTATTTAGGAGATGTGTGGAAGTGTGGTTATGTTAGGGTTGGAAATGATTTGACAATGTGTTTTGTGTTTGTATATATGTGTATGTGTGTATGTATGTGTGTGTGTGTTTGTGTGTGTTTGTATGTGTGTATGTATGGGTGTGGATGTGTGTGTGTCTGTGTTTATATATGTGTGTTTATGTATGTATGGTATGTACACTCCCCCCCTGTCTCTCTGAGTATGTATGTGTCTGTGTGTCTGTATGTATATGTATGTGTTTCTGTATGTATGTGTGTATGTAATATATATAGATGAATAATGTCAAACAGGATATTATGCATTGTAGACTTTGGGTGGCATTTAACACATTTCATGTGTAAGTGCAATGAAAATATGTAACATACAGGAAATGAATTGATTTCCTGTCCTTGATAAGGTTTGCCAGTCTCTGACTCAAGGGCATTACTGCATTTGACTCAGTGCCCCACATTTATAATATTATAAATATTATGCAATATTATAAATATGGGGCAACATTACATCACTAAAAAAAATCTCTATTTATACAGGACAAAAACAATTAAATCCGTATCCTTCTAAATACAGAATCCCTGTTCCATCTTTACCCACTCCAGATATTGTTCAGGTAAGTCGATGGACTGGTTCTAAGGAAGAGCTTTTAACAGGTGAATGTTGTACGTTTGTACAAAACATACAGTCACATTATAATTAATGTAATTACAGTATGTTTCAATATTATAATTTCTGGTGTTTTCACTGGTATCTGTTTCTTAATCTTGTTTTAGTCTATGCCAAGTTCTGGTTTGGAGAAATAAATAGTAAATAAATAGTGAATGAATGAATACAGTAACTAAGAGGAAACATCAAAAGAGGCAAGGAGAACAATCCCTTTGTAATTTAATTACTATGGGAAAAGAAAGTGGATTGAGAAATGCATACTGAGTAGCAGCCTGCATTGCCACGGAGACCGGCTGGGGGTGATGGCCCAATGGGCTTTCCCTGTGGCCCCCGCTGCTTTCCATTCAAGGACCTCCTCCGCCCTCGCCGCTTGCCTCCTCCAAAGACTTGCCTAGGCCCAAGGAAGAGCCTCCGGACGCCGACTCCTAGCAGTGCTGGGTGGCGGCGTGCCTTGGATCTGCTCCCAGAGGCATGCTGGAAGCAGTAGGAGTCAGGGGACTACTGCTCCCAGCATTCCCCTGGGAGCACATCCAAGGCACGCCATCACCCAGCGCTGCTAGGAGTCATCTGGAGACATTTCCTTGGGCCTCCGGACACCGACTCCTAGCAGCACTGGGCGATGGCACGCCTTGGATGTGCTCCCAGAGGCATGCTGGGGGCAGTACGAGTCAGGGAACTACTGATCCCAGCATGCCTCTGGGAGCATATCCAAGGCATGCCATCACCCAGTGCTGCTAGGAGTCATTCAGAGATGTTTCCTTGGGCCTAGGCAAGCCCAGTGGCCTTCGGAGGAGGTAAGCGGCGAGGGCGAGGAGGTCCTTGAACAAGGAGCCGCGGGGGCATAGTTTTGGAAAAGGGGGGGGGGGTAGTCTTAAACGCCGAGTATATCCCTAACTCTGTATTTTATCTTTAAAAGTTGGGGGGGGGGGTCGTCTTATACCCCCAACCTCCTTATATTCCGGAATATACAGTATATGCCAATGTTCCAAAATCCAATGAAAAAAATCCAAAACACTTCTCATCCCAAGCATTTTAGATAAGGAATACTCAGTCTGTAAGCAAACATAAAGCAAAATAATGACTGGTGAAGACTGAGGCATAGACTTACCAGGCGGTTGTTTTCATACACATTTTCCTTTGAAAGTGAATTAAAGTCCCTGAAAAACAAAATTGAAGATGTCACATGAAGAAAAAGATGTACATTTTAGTGTCTACCAGATCACAATCAAATTTGTGAGGTGGCCATTATTACTATTATGTTTATTTATACCCCACTTTTTACCTCCACAAGGAAACTCAAAGCAGCTTACATTAAAAGCAATTCAATACAATTAAAATCTACAAATATGCAAATATTAAATCAGAATTAATTTATCATTGGTATTTTTAAAAATTAGTTAAAATCCATAAAGACATATTCAAAACTAAAAACGATAGCAGCCTCTGACTTGATCTTAAAAACCTTATTTAAAAACCTGCCTGAATAAAAAGACATTTCAAAGCATCATGTTTCAGGAAAGAGAAACTTCAGTTGTCTACAAAAAAAAGAAACTCTTCCATTGTGGACACAAACCTCAATTACAAGACCACCAATAAAAAAGTGGTAATTTACAAATGGTAATGAAAGAGTGGGAGGCATTTTAAAAGTAACTGCTGCTTTACTGTTACTATATTGTACTATAGTGAAATTGGAGGTCACGTATTACCATCATGATTAGCCACCACTGATAGTGTATCTAATCTTCTTTTAAATCTGTCCAGGTTGGCAACCATTATCTAATCCTCTTTTAAATCTGACCAAGTTGGCATCCATCACAACTAGTGCCAACGCCCTGAGTCCCCCTTTGGGGGTAGAGAAGGGCGGGTTAGAAATGAAATAAATAAACGCACATTGCTCTTTTCACATTTATGTTTTTTCTAGGCAGACCATCACCATATAGGAAGGCCATGGCTACACAGAAAGTGAACATGCTTATTTTAGGCTATCACAGTCATGAACTAAACACAAGCCTATGAGCTTCTTTATGTCCCACAAGTAGACAATAGACTGGCCCTGTATGAATACAAAGTTGGATTAGATCAATGATTCTCATCCTGTGAGTCCCCAGATGTTTTGGCCTTCAGCTCCCAGAAATCCTAACAGCCAGCAAACTGGCTGGGATTTATGGGAGTTGTAGGCCGAAACACCTGGGGACCCACAGGTTGAGAACCACTGGATTATAGACCTTTGAATGGATGCAGCATGGTTCTCCTTGTGGTAAGACAAACTGAATCCTTGAGAAGCGTGTATATATATGGTAGTTACATTTTTATAGTTCATAGCAAGCATTGTAGGATGCATACATGTCTGAACTAGCTTTCAAATCAATCCAAAACCTGTAGGGAAACCAGAAGATCCGAATCTAGTTTCCCAAGATGTCATGATATACATAACTTCAGTCATCACCATGTCTGAGACCCTCCTCATAACACAGATTCCTGGCCTTCTACATCTACAGAACAGCTTCTCAATAATGAGTCCCATCCAGTAAAAAAAGAACTGGGAAACAATGATAACACAAGGAAGTCGAACACTAGGGAGGAAACCTCAAAGTGGAGTGCATGGGAAAACATGTCACGTAATACCTTGTATGCAAATAATATGTTTCACAAACATGATCCCATTCATTGATACAATACTACCTATTACCCGACAAATACAGCCACCCCTCCACATTATCTGGGGTTAGGGGCACAATATCTCAGTGAGAGTGAAAAACAATGAAAAAAGGAATCTGGAAACTCCTAGGTTTTTCAGCATGACTATATTAATTTCTACTGGAAACTGTCCACAGAATCGCATTGGAGGATCTTGACATTCCTAGAGAGATGTTCTCTCTAGAAATTTCTAGGTACTCAGCATGACTGAAGGAATATGACTGTAAAGTTACACTAGAAGACCTAAAGATTCCTTGAGAACATTTAAATCCAATCCTTGAAGAAGGAAGAAAATTAGCAATCTAGGACATAGTCTGCAGATGTCTGATGCATATATCATGGTTGGTTATGATGGCATCTGTTCAATTATCAGGAGTTGTTTTAACAGAGCAATTGTAATTAACCTTGAGCACTACCAATTGGAAGAGGTTTCGGTGTTCAACTAGGATTCTGGAGATGAGGGTTTGAGGGTAATGGAACCACTGAATGACCTTGGACAAACCAAATGCTCTCAGCCTCAGAGGAAGGCAAAGTTTAGGTGTCAGGAAGAGTTAATTAAATACACAAAGCTCTGATGTTATACTAATTGAGAAATTTGGGGACTTGTAGTCCAAAAAAGTAACTTTTCTATTATCTATTTGTGGTTTAAGTAACTCAAGTTTAGCTAGAAAACAGCACAAGCCACAGAAAATATTGAAATTGCAGCTTTTTTACTGTCCCAAGCAAACTCTCTTAATCTCTGTTGCTTTATAGATATAACTTAGAAGGGTCTGTTTTTGATCTGGCAAAGGAGTGATTTTTGACATTTCCCCCCACTTTGATCCTTTGGTTTCAGAATCGGGGCATACTAAAGTGGTTAATAATGATTCAAAATACCCCTTAAATGTTCCCTGGAAAATCCTCTCTTAAGGTGCCATGTCCTTGTAAGGTCCGATGTGTCAAGCTTACTATACACTGTGCTCCACTTAACTGTGAAGTGCTTAGTTAGACCATCTGCTAGAAATGAGATTTATGTCCTGGATATTTAACAGCAGCGACTTCTGCTTAATGAGATAGTCATTATGTTTCAAGGAGAAGTTTTTCCTCTGCCAAATGCAGCTCTTTTGAGCTTTTTGCTCCAGTGGAGGCTTAGGCCATGTGCTCTTCTAACAGCTGTTTATTTGGCATTGGGTGCTATCACATACATTTAAAAAGTGCATGTAAAGTCTACAGTTCCCACAAACATTTGTTGCTCCTCATCAATGACACATTGTAGTTGACTGCTGCTGCTTTTGTAGCAAGAACTCACTTGTGTGAAGTGGTGGTCTAAATCATCCCCAGAGTGATCCAGAATTTGTCACATAAGATTGACCCCAGTATAAGTCGTCAGTGTAGGACCTGAGGACAACTGTCTCATATTCCCCATTGTATCTCTGATACAAAATATAATATAATATATTTCCATTCTATGGTCCATACTGATGGTCCTAACCTTCCTGAATTTACCTAATCCAATCTTTGTTGTTGTTTATTCGTTCAGTCGCTTCCGACTCTTTGTGACCTCATGGACCAGCCCACACCAGAGCTCCCTATCGGTCATCACCACCCCCAGCTCCTACAGAGTCAAGCCAGTCACTTCAAGGATACCATCCATCCATCTTGCCCTTGGTCGGCCCCTCTTCCTTTTTCCTTCCATCTACCCTAGCATCATTGTCTTCTCTAAGCTTTCCTGTCTTCTCATTATGTAGTCAAAGTACTTCATCTTTGCCTCCAATATCCTTCCCTCCAATGAACAATCAGGCTTTATTTCCTGAAGTATGGACTGGTTGAATCTTCTCACAGTCCTAGGCACTCTCAGAATTTTCCTCCAACACCACAGTTCAAAAGCAAATGTCTTCCTTCGCTCAGCCTTCCTTACGGCCCAGCTCTCACATCCCCGTAGGTTACTACGGAAAATACCAATGCAATGTTAAAGCCAGTGAAGTTAACAATCATTGTGACACCATGCAGTAGCAAATGTCATATTGTATATGCTGAGCAAAGAAGTGCTTCCTTTTATTTGGCCTCCTGAATCTCCCATCACTTCACCTCCTTGGATGACAGTAGGTTCTGGCATTATCATGGATGGATAAAAGCTCTCATCTACTTCCTTCTGCCAATGAATCTGGCAGTCAGCAAGTTAGATAATCAGATACTGTGTATGTCTATTTGAATTTTGTCCATGTTGCAAATTTTTCAACTGAAAGAAGATGAGGATGAATATCATCATATATAATTTGCCTTTAGAAAATGCAGCTCAAGGGCATTCAAACACATGATCTCAGGAACCCAAATATGTATTATTAGTACCAGTTGCAGAGAGGGAAGAGGCTAAAGATAAGCAAGATAGTGGCTTCCTAAAGGCAATTTCCTATGCCTTTGATAAGCAGGAGAAAAAAACTCCATCCAAGCTAGGGATGGCCAACTCAACCTCTCTGTGCTGGCTAGGGCTAATGGGAATCACAATCAGAAATGTCAGGATGGTGACATGATAAATGTCCCTCATCTACGTCCTGTATTACTGTATTTCACAGTAATCACCAAAATGCCCCAAGATGCAGAAAACAATTCACATAATCATCCAATTGTTTACATCAATTTCCAACTTGGTGCCTTTTAAATGGAGTGCATCTACACTGTAAAATTAATGCAGCATGACATCACTTTACCTGCCATGGCTCAATGCTATGGAATCAAGTTGTAGTTCAACTGGGTTCTTAGCCTTCTCTGTCAAAAAGAATTGGAGATTCAACAAACTATAAATCGTGAGATTCCAGAACATTGAGCCATGGCAGGGAAAGTGATATCAAATTATATTAATTCTACAGTGTAGATGCATTCTGTGTTCAGGTTCAAGGAACGTCTGGCTGACACATCTGAAAAGCACTGAGTTGCGTGAGGCTAGCCTACAATGTGTACAATAATGGTGTACTCAATATAATTTTATGTTTAGCTATTAATGTGAATGGCTCATCCATTTAAAAAGCTATCTAAGTCAGGAAGCTGCAGATGGATGATCTTCCACCGAGCAGAAAATTTAACTAAATGATCTCCAATGTTCCTTTCATCTCTAAGTTCTGTAATTCTATGGCTAGGGGACGATAATGGATCTGGAAGCAGATAGATGTACAGTAATTATTAACAATATTCATTTATTTCTATATTGTTCGTATAATACCTCTGCATGTGGACATTCTTGAAGCCAAGATAATTATGCTTTCCAGAAACTGGGCCAGTTTTTCCACCCAGGCAATTAATCCAATCACAAGGAAGCGGCAACCATATGCAACCTTCCATGGCAACACTAACAACAGAAGTCATTGAAAGATACTAACTGGGTCACACTAATTTATCCCTTGTCCTTGTCAGGGGACGTTCCCTACTGATGCATTATATTCTCTGGTGCTTTGTTCACACGTCATATTTATAAATAGCAACAAGGAAAGGAGGAAGAGGCTCAATGACTGAGATATGGCAGGCAACTCTCAAAATAACATTAGAAGTAGGAAAAACCTTGAATCTTTGCATGGAAATATGAATCTAAAAATAGTACAGTAACAGTAATACTTGGTTGTGCTAAATAATCTGGGTCTGTCAGAGAATAGAGATAGTTTCTTAAAGTGCATCGATACAGAATTAATGCAGTTTGACATCACTTTAACTGACATGGCTCAATGCTATGGCATCCTGAGATTTGTAATTTGGTGAGGCACCAGCTCTTTTTCACAGAGAAGGCCAACAACTTGTAAAATTACAACTCCTATAGTTCCACAGCATTGAGCCGTTGCAGTTCAAGGGGTGTCAAGCTGCTTTAATTCTACAGTGTACTGTAGATGCACCCTTTGTGTCCTCTGATAACAATATGGCTGGTCACATTGACTAGGATCAGATGATCAAAGCAGGTACCAAAGCCATTGTTTAGCACCTGTGATTCTATTAACATGATCTGTTACAAGATGTTCGCCACTTGATGCCCTGATGTTGAAAGAAGTGGGATGAATGCCTTAACTAGCTAAAAGCTTGACCATTATACACCCAACATCACAGACCTAGGCTCAAATATATATCCATCAAAATATAAAGCTAGGGATTGGCTTCAATGTGTACAGTATAACCAAAACAGGGGGATTGGTAAGTGATCCGAGAGCCATCATTGTGCAGTGGTTTGAGTGTTGGACTAGAGTTTGAATCAGGATTTGAATCCCTGCCCAGCCACGGAAACCCACTCAGTGACCATGGGCAAGCTGTACTCTCTCAGCCTCAGAGGAAGGCAAGGCCAAGTCCTCCCTGAGGTCATATAATCCAAATTATCAAAGTAGATAATCCACATTATCTGCTTTGAACTGGATTATATGAGTCTACACTGCTTTATAATCCAGGTCAAAGCAGATTATCTGAATTTTATATGGCAGTATAGAAGGGGCCTGAGCCAATGTTTCCAAGAAAGCCCTATCAGAGATCTGCTTTAGGGTCAATGTAAATTGGAAAGCATATTAAGGCACGCAACAACAACAACAACAATTAGGTGGCCTACTGAACCTCTACAATTTCCAAAAAAAAAGAAAGAAGGTGGTTTGGGCTGAAGGCAACACATTGCCCCTTTTAAAAATCAGTTAAATGCTAAATCACATCTGTGGGATAACCCAAAATAGGGTTTATCATACCAAACCTCTTTCAGTGACCCTCCACCTTTTGCTGCAATCTTGTAAGGAATCTCGAGTAGTTGTTACTGCTCATTAATGGCTGTGGAATAGAAAGGTGTGGCTGGGGTACATCTCTACACTGTGGAATGAATGCAGTTTGACGCTGCTTCACATGCTATGGCTCAAAGCTATAGAATCTTGGAAGTTGTAGATTTACAAGGCCTTCTCTGCCAAAATGTGCTGCTGCTTCACCAAACTACAGCACCCAGGATCCCATAGCATTCAACCATGGCAGTTAAAGCAGTGTCAAACTGCATTAATTCTACAGTGTAGATCAGGCATGGGCAAACTTCGGCCTTCCAGGTGTTTTAGACTTCAACTCCCACTATTTCCAACAGGCTAGCTGTTAGGAATTGGATACACTTCAGGTGTTTTGTCTACCAGCTGTTAGGAATTGTGGGAGTTGAAGTCCAAAACACTAGGAAGGTCAAAGTTTGCCCAGGCCCGGATACACCCTGGGTACATTTCAGGTGTTTTAGACTACGGCTGTTAGGAATTGTGGGAGTTGAAGTCCAAAACACTAGGAAGGTCAAAGTTTGCCTAGGCCTGGATACACCCTTGATACACTTCAGGTGTTTAGCGGCTGTTAGGAATTGTGGGAGCTGAAATCCAAAACACCTGGAGGGTTGATGTTTGCCCATGCCTGGATACACCTTGGGTCCTGCTCCCCCCACATACATGGCAGAAATATTAGGGATTCTGGGAGCTGAACCCCAAAACACCTGGAATACCAAAGCTTCAACATCGTATCTCACTTCAGGGCTGCCCTCCTTCTCCCTTCTACCTCATAAATAGGAATACAGTGTTCCCTCACTTATTACGGGGGTAACATTCCAGGACCTCCCGCCATAAGTGAAAAACCACGATGTAGGGATGCTGTGTTCATGTTAATATTTATATATTATTTTAGTAGTTATGCACTATTTTAAGTCTTTATAAACTTAAAATAAAGTGAAGGAATCCGGGAATGTGGCGCAGCTGGCTGGGAGTCAGCTGCATAAGATCTCTACTGACCAGAAGGTCGTGAGTTCGAGGCCTGCCTGCGTCGGGGTGAGCTCTCGACCAATTGTGTAGCTCGTTGTCTGTCTATATATGTTGTATGTCTATGGCATTGAATGTTTGCCTGTATATGTGCATTGTGATCCGCCCTGAGTCCCCTGCGGGGTGAGAAGGGTGGAATATAAATGATGTAAATAATAATAAATAATAAAGGAAAGGAAGGAAAGGTCCTTCAAGGCTGGAGGGAGGACTGAGAGGGAAAGTGCCTTGGAGAACAGTGGCAGCAAAACCCTGCGAAAATACCTCAATATATATTTTAAATTAATTTTTTTAAAAACCGCAAAACAACGAGTCCGCTAAAGCAAACCGCGAAGTAGCAAGGGAACATTGTCTATGTGTGTTTCCCAAACTCTAAAAGACTACAACTCCCAGAAGCCTCAGCTGCTCCGTCCAACGATGAAGGATTCTGGGAGCTGGAGTCCAAGACGCCTACAAGCCCGAAGCTTGGGCACAGTTTATCCCTTCTCCCTTGAGGCTTTCCCCTTCAATCTTCTCAGAGGAACGGGAACACTGTCTATGTGTGTTTCCCAAACTCTAAAGGACTTCAACTCCCAGAAGCCTCAGCTGCTCCGTCCAACGATGAAGGATTCTGGGAGCTGTAGTCCAAGACGCCTACAAGCCCGAAGCTTGGGCGCAGTCGATCCCTTTCCTATTCCTTCTGCCTTTGAGGCCTTCCCCCTCAATCCTCTCAGGGGAGCAGGAACACTGTCTATGTGTGTTTCCCAAACTCTAAAGGACTTCAACTCCCAGAAGCCTCAGCTGCTCCGTCCAACGATGAAGGATTCTGGGAGCTGTAGTCCAAGACACCTACAAGCCCGAAGCTTGGGCACAGTCTATCCCTTTCCTATCCCTTCTCCCTTTGAGGCCTTCCCTTCAATCCTCTCAGAGGAGCGGGAACAGTGTATGTGTGTGTTTCCCAAACTCTAAAGGACTTCAACTCCCAGAAGCCTCAGCTGCTCCGTCCAACGATGAAGGATTCTGGGAGCTGTAGTCCAAGACACCTACAAGCCCGAAGCTTGGGCACAGTCTATCCCTTTCCTATCCCTTCTCCCTTTGAGGCCTTCCCTTCAATCCTCTCAGAGGAGCGGGAACCCTGTCTAGGTGTGTTTCCCAAACTCTAAAGGACTTCAACTCCCAGAAGCCTCAGCTGCTCTGTCCAATGGTGAAGGATTCTGGGAGTTGGAGTCCAAGACGCTTAAGAGCCCGAAGCTTGGGCACAGTATCCCTTTCCTATCCCTTCTCCCTTTGAGGCCTTCCCCTTCAATCCTCTCAGAGGAGCGGGAACACTGTCTATGTGTGTTTCCCAAATTCTAAAACACTACAACTCCCAGAAGCCTCAGCTGCTCTGTCCAATGGTGAAGGATTCTGGGAGTTGGAGTCCAAGACAACTAAAAGCTCGAAGCTTGGGCGCAGTCTATCCCTTTCCTATCCCTTCTCCCTGTGAGGCCTTCCCCTTCAATCCTCTCAGAGGAGAGGGAACAGTGTCTATGTGTGTTTCCCAAACTCTAAAGGACTTCAACTCCCAGAAGCCTCAGCTGCTCTGTCCAATGGTGAAGGATTCTGGGAGTTGGAGTCCAAGACGCTTAAGAGCCCGAAGCTTGGGCACAGTACCCCTTTCCTATCCCTTCTCCTTTTGAGGCCTTCCCTTCAATCCTCTCAGAGGAGTGGGAACACTGTCTATGTGTGTTTCCCAAACTCTAAAACACTACAACTCCCAGAAGCCTCAGCTGCTCTGTCCAATGGTGAAGGATTCTGGGAGTTGGAGTCCAAGACAACTAAAAGCTCGAAGCTTGGGCGCAGTCTATCCCTTTCCTATCCCTTCTCCCTGTGAGGCCTTCCCCTTCAATCCTCTCAGAGGAGAGGGAACAGTGTCTATGTGTGTTTCCCAAACTCTAAAGGACTTCAACTCCCAGAAGCCTCGGCTGCTCCGTCCAACGATGAAGGATTCTGGGAGTTGGAGTCCAAGACAACTAAAAGCCCGAAGCTTGGGCACAGTCTATCCCTTTCCTGTTCCTTCTCCCTTCGAGGCCTTCCCCTTCAATCCTCTCAGAGGAGCGGGAACACTGTCTATGTGTGTTTCCCAAACTCTAAAGGACTTCAACTCCCAGAAGCCTCAGCTGCTCCGTCCAACGATGAAGGATTCTGGGAGTTGGAGTCCAAGACACCTACAAGCCCGAAGCTTGGGCACAGTCGATCCCTTTCCTGTTCCTTCTCCCTTCGAGGCCTTCCCCTTCAATCCTCTCAGAGGAGCGGGGACACTGTCTAGGTGTGTTTCCCAAACTCTGAAGGACTTCAACTCCCAGAAGCCTCAGCTGCTCCGTCCAATGGTGAAGGATTCTGGGAGTTGGAGTCCAAGACGCTTAAGAGCCTGAAGCTTGGGCACAGTCGATCCCTTTCCTATCCCTTCTCCCTTTGAGACCTTCCCCTTCAATCCTCTCAGAGGAGCGGGGACACTGTCTAGGTGTGTTTCCCAAACTCTGAAGGACTTCAACTCCCAGAAGCCTCAGCTGCTCCGTCCAACGGTGAAGGATTCTGGGAGTTGGAGTCCAAGACGCTTAAGAGCCCGAAGCTTGGGCACAGTATCCCTTTCCTATCCCTTCTCCCTTTGAGGCCTTCCCCTCAATCCTCTCAGAGGAGCGGGAACACTGTCTATGTGTGTTTTCCAAACTCTAAAGGACTTCAACTCCCAGAAGCCTCAGCTGCTCCGTCCAATGGTGAAGGATTCTGGGAGTTGGAGTCCAAGACGCTTAAGAGCCCGAAGCTTGGGCACAGTATCCCTTTCCTATCCCTTCTCCCTTCGAGGCCTTCCCCTTCAACCCTCTCGACTTCCCAAAGAGGCTGCCCCCCAGAGCCGGCCGTTCCGCCTAGGCGAGCCCGGTGCTTCAGTTGCGGCCTAGAGGCGGCGGTTGAACTCACAGCAAGTCTGGCCGGTGCCGGTGGAGGATGGCGCAGAAGGCGAGCCCGTCGCGGAAGGAGCTGCTGAGGTCCCGGACCTCGACGCCGGGGTAGCCCTCGCACTGGCGGCGGCACCAGGCCTGCAAGGCGCTGCGCGGGCCCGACATGGACTCTCTCTCAAGCCTGGCCGGCGCCTCTCCTGGCTCTCCTCCTCCTCCTCGCCGCCGCCGCCTCCTCCTCTCTCCGCCGCTACTCCCGGAGGGAGGCTCCTTCTCCTCCCGCCCAGGAAGGGCGCCGCGGGGCTCTGCTCAGACCTGTCCCGCCGGCGGACACGGAGCCTCCCTCTCCGCCCATCGCCAGCCGCAGCAGCTCCAGAGCAGCGCTCCACTCACTGCGGAGGCTTAGTCACCCAGATGGGGAGGAGGAGGAGGAGGCCAGCTGGGGAGAGGGAGCCTGGTACCTTCTCTCTTCTGATTTTGCCATTTGGGAGTTGTAGTTGCTGGGATTTATAGTTCACCTACAATCAAAGCCGTCTGAGGCCTCGCACTAAGACTCTAAACCAGTGTTTCTCAACCTGGGGGTCGGGACCCCTGGAGGGGTCGCGAGAGGGTGTCAGAGGGGTCACCAAAGACCATCAGAAAACACAGTATTTTCTGTTGGTTATAGGGGTTCTGTGTGGGAAGTTAAGCCCAATTCCATCGTTGGTGGTGTTCAGAATGCTCTTTGGTTGTAGGTGAACTATAAATCTCAGCAACTACAGTTTCCAAGTGTCAAGTCTATTTTCCCCAAACTCCACCAGTGTTCACATTTGGGCTTCTTGAGTCTTCATGCCAAGTTTGGTCCAGATCCATCGTTGTTTGACTCCACAGTGCTCTCTGGATGTAGGTGAACTACAACTCCAAAACTCAAGGTCAATGCCCACCAAATCCTTTCAGTATTTTCTGTTGGTCATGGGAGTTCTGTGTGCCAATTTTGGGTCAACTCCATCATTAGTGGAGTTCAGAATGCTCTTTGATTGTAGGTTAACGATAAATCCCAGCAACTACAACTCCCAAATAACAAAATAAATCCACACACACCCAATGCCCCCAGTATTCAAATTTGGACATATTAGGTGTTTGTGTCAAATTTGGTCCAGTGAATGAAAATACATCCTGCATATCAGATATTTACATTACAATTCATAACAGTGGCAAAATTAGAGTTATGACGTAGCAACAAAAATAATTTTATGGTTGGGGTCACCACAACATGAGGAACTGTATTAAGGGTCGCGGCACTAGGAACGTTGAGAATCACTGCTCTAAAGTATCTAGTCCGCGAGCTGCTTTTTGCAGATGCTGCTGCCCTTGTCGCCCATTCAGAAGCAGCCCTGCAGCGCCTCACATCCTGCTTTGCAGCAGCTGCAGAGCTGTTTGGGCTGGAAGTCAGCCTGAAGAAAAGGGAAGTCCTCTACCAGCCCGCACCACAGGAAGAACACCACCACCCCCACGTCAGCATAGGCGCATCTGTGCTTAAGTCCAATCAGCAGTACACCTACCTGCAGGCCCGGATCAGGCCCTTTTGGTGCCCTAGGCCAGGGCTGTCCAACTGCCGATCTGCAGGTGTTTTGGACTTCAAATCACATAAATCCTAACAGCTGGTAAACTGGCTAGGATTTCTGGGAGTTGAGTCCAAAACACCTGCAGGGCCGGCAGTTGGACAGCCCTGGCCTAGGCCAAAGGCTCTGAGTCTGCCCCCGGCTCCACCTGCCCCGGGGCCCCGGCTCCGCCCCGCCCCCGCACGAGAAGCAGGGAAACACAGGCTGGGGGGGCGCGCGAGCCGAGGGAGGGAGGGAGGTAGGAGCGTGTGCGAGAGAGAGAGAGGCAGGGAAACACAAACACAGAGAGAGACTGAGGCGCGCGAGCCGGACAAGGGAGACAGGGAAACAGATTGGGCGTGCGAGGAGCCTGGGGTGGGACGGAGCTGTGGGCGGGGGCAGAGCCAAGGAGAGCAGAGCTGGGGGGGGGGTGGATGGCGCTTACGCCGCCAAGATGCGCCCTTTTTGGAATTTTTTTAAATTGAATTTTTTTTTGGAATTTTAAAAAAACTTTGGGGGTCTGGACCTGCTGCCCCCCAAAAGGTGCCGCCCTAGGCAATGGCCTAGGGTGGCCTTATGGGTAATCCGGGCCTGCCTACCTGGGGAGCATCATCTCTTCAGACGCCAAGATTGATAAAGAGATAGCTCACAGATTAGCAAAGGCATAGAGTGCATTTGGAAGGCTTCACAAAAGGGTCTGGAGTAACAAGCACCTGAGACAAAGCACCAAAATCAGTGTGTACAGAGCTATCATACTGTATTCTCCTCTAAGGGTCTGAAACGTGGGTCACCTATCGCCAGCATCTACGACTCCTCAAACGCTTTCATCAGCGCTGTCTTCGCACAATCCTAAATATACACTGGACCGACTATGTGATGAATGTTGCTGTCCTTGAGCAAGCAGGGATCACCAGCATTGAGGCCATGCTATTGAGAACACAGCTGCGCTGGGCAGGGCACGTCTCTAGGATGGAGGACCACTGCCTCCCAAAGATACTACTCTACGGTGAACTCGCCACAGGTCAGCGCAAGAGAGGCGCCCCCAAAAAGAGATATAAGGACTCCCTGAAACAACATCTCAGGCTCGGCCAGATTGATCACCAAAAATGGTCCACCCTGGCTTCATGTCAGGAGGCATGGAAACACACTATCCACAATGCTGTGGCCTTTTTTGAGAAGACACGCCGAACGGGTCTCGAAGAGAAATGACAACGCAGAAAGAACCGCAACTTGGAAACAACATCACCCAAGGAGACTTTCTGCTGTGCTTTCTGCAACCAGACTTGCCTATCTCAGATTGGCCTTTTTAACCATCAACGCCCTTGTAAAAAGCGTGGGATGAGTCCTTCCTAAAGAATCTTCGTTCGCGAAGTAATGCCGAGAGAGAGAGACAATCAAAGAGCATTGTGAACTCCACCAATGATGGAATTGAACCAAACTTGGGACACACAGACCTCCCATGACCCAACAGAAAAGACTGGAAGGGTTAGGTGAGCATTGACCTTGAGTTTTGGAGTTGTAGTTCACCTACATCCAGAGAGACTCAAACAATGATGGATCTGGACCAAACTTGGTACAAATACTCCATGTGCCCAAATGTGAACACTGGTAGAGTTTGGAGAAAATAGACCACTGATTCTCAAAGTGGGCGGTACTGCCCCCTGGTGGGTGGTGAGGCAATCCAAGGGGGCAGTGGGAGGCTCAGGGGAATTTGGGGGGCCTTGAACCCCTTTAAGGGGGCAGTTAACAATTGGCCATTTAGGAGGGGCCGTGCGGCCCTCTTCTTTGGCCCCGCCCCCTTCGATTTGACCCCCACACGCAGTGCAGTGCGAAGGCTGCAGTGCAAAGTCCTCCGCATCCTCTGGTGGAGCTTCCGAGCCACCGCGGAAGAAAGCGCGGCCTTCCCCGGCGGAGGCAGCGGAGGGAGTGGGAGAGCCCGGTGCTTCCATGGGGAGAGCAGGCCTCGCTTCTTCGTTCCCTCAGGCTGTGGCTGCCCATCCCCTCAGAGCCCTCTCCAGTGGCGGCATGGCGAGTAGCAAAATTATTTATGAAGTAGCAATAAAAATATGGTTAGGGGTCACCACAACATGAGGAACCTTATTAGGGGTCACGGCATTACAAAGGTTGAGAACCGCTGCATTAATAAATATATATTTCTGTTTAATTGCTATTAAAAAATTTAAAAAATAATTTCTAGGAGGACGGTGAGTAAATTTTTTTCTGAAAAGGGGGCAGTAGGACAAAAAAGTTTGGGAACCACTGAAATAGACCTTGACATTTGGGAGTTGTAGTTGGCCTCTCCGTTGGCGCCCCCTTGTCGTGGGGGAGAGGCTTGCGTACCCTAATGAAGTTTTGAGCTATGCTGGCGGTCTCCCATGCCAGACAGTCAGAACCGAAGGATTTGACAAAAAGCATCAATGGGCAGGATAAGCTCTCTAGCCTTTTAGCAACCATCCTAAGAGAAGGAAAACTCTGATTTAAAACCCGGGCAGATGGTGCTCGTCTAACCCTGTAAGGTCAACCATCTAGAGAAGGAAACTCAAACCAAACCTACGACCTGAGGACCTCACTGCCCCTCCAAACTTACTAGGCCCCGGCAGACGAACCTTTGGTTTAAAGCAGGGCTGGGAACCTATGGCTCGGGAGCCAGATGTGGCTTTTTTCATGATTGCATCTGGCTCTCCAGAGCAGCCCAGGCCTCGGTTTCCCAGCATGCAGCAGGGAGGAGTGACGCAAATGCACTGCAACTGCCGCTTCCGCGCCACCATCGCCGCCTCTTCCTCATAAGAACATAAGAACATGAGAACAAGAGCCATGCTGAATCGGACCTCAGCCCATCTAGTCCAGCATTCTGTATCACACAGTGGCCCACCAGTTGTAGACGGGGATCTCGAGCAGAAGGGAGGGCAAAACCCTGACCTGCTTCCGACCCCCCACAACCAGTACCCAGGGAAATCCTGCCTACCTCAACCAACTCCGAGGTGGCACTTGAATGTCCTTGAATGTTCCTCATCCCCTTCCCCTCTCTCCCCTTCCTTCTTTCCTCCATTCTCTCTCTTTCTTTCTCCCCCTTCACTTTTCCTTCTTCTCTCCTTCCTTCTTCTCTCTCCCTTTCCTTCTTTCCTCCATTCTCCCTCCCTCTTCCTTCCTCTTCTTTTTCCCCCAAGTCTTCCTTTCCTTCTCCGTATTTTCTTTTCACTTCCCCCTCTCTCCCCTTCTTCTTCTTTTCCTTCATTATTTTACTTTTTCCTCACTTCCTTTCCTTTCTTTTCCCCACCCTTTCCTTTCCTCCCTCCCCATTTCCTTCTTTCTTTTCCCCTCCTTGTCTCTCTCTTGCTTTTCTTTTCTTCCTTTTCCATAGTTCATTCTTCTTTTCTTTCTTCCTCTCCCCCGCCCTCCCTCCTTTCTTTCTTTCTTTCTTTCTTTCTTTCTTTCCCTCTTCCTTCAGTCTTCTCTTCCTTCCCAGAGTCCTGAGCATGCCTTTTGCAGAGCCAGGTCTGAAGTGTTGCGTCATTCTGCCGGGGGAATCCTTTTCTCATAGTATGTACGTATATACTCACATTTAGTTGAATTCAGTCTTAAAGTATATTATACATATTACATGGCTCTCACTGAAATAAATTTCTAAATATTTTGCTTTCATGGCTCTCTGTGTCAAAAAGGTTCCCAACCCCTGGTTTAAAGGGTGAGGCCAGTTCTGTGCACACTATGCTCCACCAGAAAAATCCATTGCACAGGCTCGAAGGACACATCCACCCTCCGAATCATCAGTGCGCTTGTAGAAAGTGTGGGATGAGTCCTTCCTGAATCTTCGTTCGCGAAGAAAAACCAAGACAATCAAAGAGCATTCTGAACCCAACGAAGGACAGAATTGGGCCAAACTTCCTACACAGAACACCCATGACCAACAGAAAATACTTAAGGTCATCTAGTGCAACTCCCTTCACCAGGGCAAGAAAATGTAATCAAAGCCCTCCTGACAAAGAACCATCCAGCCATATATAGATAGATATATATGATTCACACACATGCAGATGTAATATCATAGATTTGAAAGGGACTCCTAAAGAAGGACAATGATATGTTGCATGTTCCAGAGTACTCAAACTAGGCAATTTCTACATCAACACTGACAAAGAAACAAGAAATACTGTTTACCCACAAGCATAAAGAAATTAGAACTTTTTCGTTACTTTATTTTCCAGATCACCAAACGGCCACAGCAACACGTGGCCGGGGATGGCTAGTCAATCTATATAAATAAAAATGAAATGTTTGTGGGATTAATATAACTCTAAACCCACTGGATGAACTGGCACGAAATTTGGACGCTACATCCCTAACAGACCAAAGAATGACCATCACTCATAACCCCCTCCCAAAAAAGTAGCGGACAGGACTTAAAAACCTTTTTAAAAAGCTAAATGATGATACAGCGCATGCGCGAAAACATCAGCTTCCAGCACCCCCTAGACCAGGCCCTTTAGGGGAGGAGGATGCTCCAAATGCACTGCTTCCAAGCTACAAGCTTGCTTCTCCTTGGATTTCTTTGAGAGCATCCCAATCTTTTTTCTTGCAGCAATGTGTGATTAGCATTTTGCCCTTTGTTCACATACATACCCAGGTCCTGACCAAGAAATGCAAATAATTGGCAAGACTTTGGAATCTATTTTACTTTATTAGAATTAACTGTATTATGTTTGTTTTATAAATGTGATAACTGCACACCTGTTAGACCTGTTGTGTAGAAGTTGCCTAGCAACTGGTGTGTTTATCAGTCATCAGTGCAGAAAGGTAGGAGGAAAGTAGCTGATAGAAACATGGAGGATGGGAATAGAGCTTGTATGGGCTGTGTCACAATTAACAATGTTAAACTAGAACACATTAATTTGGGAGGTAACAAGGCCATATCAGTATTAGTTTTCTTCAAATTTCATACACGTTAACCTTTTTTACTTTGTAGTTTATTGTGTAAAATTTACAGATTAGTTAAAAAATATTGTTTTGGGAAGTTGTATAATGCGATCAAGTTGCCAGTGTGATATAGTGGTTTGAATGTTGGATTACGGGTGCATCTACACCATAGAATTAATGCAGTTTAACACGACTTTAAGTGGCATGGCTCAATACTATGGAATCTGGGAGCTATAGTTTGGTGAGGCACTAGCTCTCTTTGGCAGAGAGGGGTAAAAAACTTGTACAACTAATTCCATGATCCCACATCATTACTTCTACAGTGGAGGGGCACCCTATGACTCTAGGGCAGGCCTGGGCAAACTTCGGCCCTCTGGGTGTTTTGGACTCCAACTCCCACAATTCCTAACAGCCTACCGGCTGTTAAGAATTATGGGAGTTGGAGTCCAAAACACCCAGAGGGCCGAAGTTTGCCCAGGCCTGCTCTAGGGACTAGGATTCGAATCCCCACATGTCCATGAAAACTCAATGGGTGACCACGGGCGAGTCACACACTCTCAGCTCCAGAAAATCCTGTGTTGAGATCACAATGAATCAGAAACAATTTAAAGGTACACAACAAGAACTAGGGATGGAGCAAGCATGGTGTGGCGGCTCATTGTTGTCTTAGCTGAAAATGAAAGGACAACATATTTGCTCTTCTGACATGATCGGATATTAATGAATGCATGCATAGCTTTGAATTTCGAAGTACTGAGAAGTTATAAGCATGGCACTACATAATTGGTTCCTATCCCTTTAAGTGTATGGTACAGTTGCTAATCCATCAAGTCCCCCAAAAGGAAAAACAACCCAAATAATGCTTCAACCAACTCACCTCTCTCTGCCTTTACATATCAGTGTGAAACTAGGGGCCCTTTATGTTCTTGGACTGTAGCTCCCATGAACCTAGAACTGAAAGTGCAGAAATTATTTAGCTTCCTTACTCTTTTACTGGAACCTCATTTCCATTTTTGAAGGCATTGGGGGATTTCAGCTATTGAGAAACATTAATGTATTTGACAAGGGTCCTGGATATGAATCAATAATTGCCAAGGCTGCCAATACAATATTACACAAGATATAAGTATCTATGAACATATATGTTAGTATAGTTTTCCTTTCACAACTCTTAGGTGGAAAAAAGCCCCAAACATTTGCCATGCTGTTTAGATTGCTATTGAGCAAAGGGCACTGCCAGACCACCCATTGCTATATTGATGCTGATGAGGATGAAACAGGATTAAACAGACGTTTCAAGAGGGGAAGTTGAAAACTAGATGGGTAGCAGGTTATTGTCATATTCATTGTTATTTTATTTATTTATTGTTCACTTTTATATA
This sequence comes from Anolis apletophallus, assembly GCA_030556195.1. NCBI lineage: Eukaryota > Metazoa > Chordata > Lepidosauria > Squamata > Anolidae > Anolis > Anolis apletophallus. Next base: position 100,734,642 of record JARBWK010000009.1, read on the forward strand.
CCGCTCCTCCCTGCAGGCTCAGGGTGGTTTACATAAAACAACAGTATACAACAAGATAAAATACAGATAAAACAATTTGTTATATAAAAACGCAGGGAAAAACAGACTTGTCAGGAAGCACTTAAATTGATGGCCTGCTTAAAGAGGGTCGTCTCTTGCAGGCCCTCCAGAAGGAGGCTAACTCCGTGATAGCACGAAGATTAGATTAGATTAGAGCAGTAGTTATCATCCCCTTAAAACAGTTCCTCGTGTTGTGGTGACCCCCAATCATAGATTTATTTGTGTTGCTATTTCACAACTGTAATTTTGCAGGATGCATTTTTATTCACTGGACCAAATTTGGCACAAATATCCAATACGCCGAAATTTGAATACTGGTGGGGTTGGGGCGTGGGGTAAATTTTGTAATTTGGGAGTTGTAGTTGCTGGGATTTATAGTTAACCTGCAATCAAACAGCATTCTGAGCATCACCAAGGATGAAATTTAACCAAATTTGACACACAGAATTCCCATGACCAACAGAAAATACTGGAAGGGTTTAGTGGGCATTGACATTGTGTTTTGGAGTTGTAGTTCACGTACATACAGATAGTACTGTGGACTCAAACAGTTATGGATCTGGATCAAACTTGGCACAAATACTCAATGTGACCAAATGTGAACACTGGTGGAGTTTGGGGGAAAATAGAACTTGACTTTTGGGAGTTGTAGTTGCTATGATGTATAGTTCACCTACAATCAAAGGGTATTCTGAATCCCACCAACAATAGAATCAGGCCAAACTTCCCACACATGACCCCCATGACCAACAGAAAATACTGTATTTTCTGATGGTCTTTGGTGACCCCCTATGACACCACCCCACACACACACCCCCAGGCATCCCAACCCCCAAGTTGAGAAAAACTGAATTAGAGTATGTAAAATGCTAGGGCCCCCTGGTGGCACAGTGGGTTAAACCGCTGAGCTGCTGCACTTCCTGACCGAAAGATTGGAGGTTTGAATCTGGAAAGTGGGGTGACCTCCTGGTGTTAGCCCCAGCTTCTGCCAGCCTAGAAGCTCAAAAACATGAAAATGTGAGCAGATCAATAGGTACTGCTTCTCTAAGAAGGAAAGGTTGTTCCATCCAGCCATGCTGGCCACTTGACCTTGGAGGTGTCTATGGACAACGCCGGCTCTTCGGCTTAGAAATCGAGATGAGCAGCCCCAACCCCCCAGAGTTGGACACGACTAGACTTAATGTCAGTGGAAACCTTTACCTTTTATGCAAAATGCTAATATGTTTAATGATGGTATGTATAAGCAATATTGAGATGTTAAGAATCTGTTTATGTTTTTTCTTAAATACCATGTACTTTCCTGACCTAGATATGGGCTCTTTATTTTCTCATTTTCTTTATTTGGAACAATTGTTAATTGCATGTTTTGATTTTTTTTAAAGCAAATACTTGCAAATAAATAAATAATAAACAGGCAAGCACTCCCATGAAATTACTGTACCAATTCAGTGGTTTTGGAATGCACACCTTGTCCATTCTCCCAGGAACCCAACACAACCGGTTAAACTAGAGAGACTGGAAAGAGGAGTTATGCAAAGTGGGTGTGTGCTTCAGTAGCACTGTTCTAGGTGCGACTTAAGGCAACTCCGTGAACTTCATAGTCTTTTCTTAGATAAGGAATACTCAGTGATGGTTTTGATACTTCCTCTGTCTGAAATACAGAATTATAGCATCTAGCATTCTTTGGCAGTTTCTTGTCCAAATATTAACCAGGACTGATCCTGCTTAGCTTCCAAGATCAAACAGGATCTGGTGCCCTACTGTTCCACTAATGCTGGTCCAAGATGCAAAGCTCTTGTGTGTATAGACACCCCCTATTAATTGCTGCAATTAATAACCCTTGTAATAAGCAATGATCTATAGAAAGCAGCAGTATTTTCTAAAACCAGCATATACAATGAAACCATTGTGGTCTCCACAGTGGAAAGGGCAGGGGTGGGTGAAGAGTAAGGCTGGAAGCTGGGCAAGTCAAACTATGACATAGTTCTTCCAAGGCTTTCTGAAGGCACTATGCCTGAACCCAGCCAAAAGATTTTCCCTTCGTTTTGGTTAGAGCACCGTGTCTTGTATGTTATTGAAAAGTTTGTGGCTTCCTGGAATCAAGCACTAGGTTTACTTACTCCAGTGCTTCTACAGAAGGCTCCTTCTTCTCTTTCCCTGTGTAAATCTTAGCAGAGAACAGAACGTACTGATGGGGTTGCTTGGCGTAGACTCTCCTGAGTGCATATTCCTTAGTAACACCTATATTTGTGGCCCATTCATAAGTTATATTGTTTAAATAAACCAGACCTGCAATGTTCCACGAATTAATTAATTGGTTGGATTAATAATTGGGGGGGGGGGAGTTTGGTGAGCTAAATGATGGTGACGTAATAACCAAACACTACATTTTAAGAATTATTACGGTCATACAGATTATATACTATTTGTGGACATAGTAAGTAATACTAGAAATACAGTATTTAGGCACCAAGTGTGTTAATACAACTTGTTCTAGAACTTGTAGACAGCAAAAATAATATTTGAGACAGTATTGTGTCTCATGAGGAATAGAAATGCACCCTATGAATTGGAATCTGAGATAATATTTATTTTTATTTATTTATTATTTATTTAAGGCATTTTACCCCGCTCTTCTCAACCCCCGAGGGGGGACTCAGAGAGGCTCCCAAAAGGCATAATTTGATGCCTACATCACAATTGCAGTATAAAACACAATATAAAACCCTCCAGCATTTGACACTAAAATACATTAAAATATAATTATATTCACACATCCTATGCATTCACCTATGTTAAAAACAGTGTTCCATCCATAAAAGCATTGCGCCCTATTCACCAATTTTCCATTAAAACTATTAAAGTGCTGTCCTGTGCTACTATGCGAACGCCTGGTCCCACATCCAGGCTTTCACTTCTTTCCTGAATGTCAGGAGGGATGGAATTGATCGTATGTCGCTAGGGAGCGCATTCCACAGACGGGGTGACACAACAGGGGGTGGTATGCCCTGTATGTAGCTCCAGTTAGTAGTCTGGCTGCCGCCCGTTGGACTAGTTGTAATTTCGAACTGTCTTCAAAGGCAGCCCCACATAGAGCGCGTTGCAGTAATCTATTCGGGATGTGACCAGAGCGTGGACGACCGTAGCCAGATCAGACTTCCCAAGGTACGGGCGCAACTGGCGCACGAGTCTTAACTGTGCAAAAGCTCCCCGGCCACCGCTGAGACCTGGGGCTCCAGGTTCAGCAATGAATCCAGGATCACTCCCAAGCTGCGAACCTGTGTCTTAAGGGGGAGTGTAACCCCGTCCAACACAGGCTGTAACCCTATGCCCTGTTCGGCCTTTCGACTGACCAGGAGGACCTCTGTCTTGTCTGGATTAAGTTTCAATTTGCTAGCCCTCATCCAGTCCGACACAGCAGCCAAGCACCGGTTCAAAGTCTGGACAGCCTCCTTGGTGACAGGTGGGAAGGAGTGACAGATCTGGACGTCATCTGCGTACAGATAACACCTTACTCCGTAACTCCGAATGATCTCTCCCAGCGGTTTCATGTAGATGTTAAATAACATCGGGGACAGAACTGAACCCTGAGGGACTCCACAAGACAAAGGTTGCGGAGCCGAACAGGTGTCACCCAATAACACCTTCTGGGTGCGACCTTCCAGAAAGGATTGGAGCCACTGCAGTGCAGTACCCCCAAGCCCCATATCTGCAAGGCGACCCAGAAGGATACCATGGTCTACGGTATCGAAAGCCGCTGAGAGGTCCAGCCGAACCAACAGGGACACACTCCCCCTGTCGAGTTCCCGGCGTAGATCATCTACCAAGGCGACCAAGGCTGTTTCAGTACCATGTCCCGGCCTAAAGCCAGACTGTGCCGGATCAAGATAATCAGTGTCTACCAAGAATCCCTGAAGTTGCGAAGCCACCACACGTTCCATGATTTTGCCCAAATAGGGGAGATTGGAAACTGGCCGATAGTTCACTAATTGAGTGGGGTCCAGTGATGGTTTTTTCAGCAGCGGTTTTATCATAGCTTGCTTTAAGCTGGCTGGAATTTTGCCCTCCTGTAAGGAGGCTTTAACCACCACCTTCACCCACTCTGCCAAACCCCCTCTGGCTTCCTTGATCAGCCAGGATGGGCAGGGGTCTAGGATGCATGTGGTAGGCCTCGCTTCCCCAAGGATCTTGTCCACATCCTCGAGCTGAACCAATATTAAAATCTATATATGTATTGAAGAGAGAATATTTGTTAATATTGCATGCTTTCAAGTGGTGTCTGGTTTATGGAGGACTTATGTTTGGATTTTCGCAGAGAGGATTTGATACTGCCTTCCTCTGAAGCCAAGGGACTTGGTAAAGCTCACTCAGTGGCTTCTGTGGCTAAGTGGGGTTTTGAATGCTTGTCTCCCAGAGTCCTATACCACACTTGCTCTTCTAAAATAATGTGCATAATGTTAAAGATGCAATTTTTTCAAAAGCAATTTTGGAGCCCCTGTGGCGCAATGGGTTAAACCAGCAGGTCAGAGGATCAAATCCGGGGAAAGCAGGTTGAGCTTCCTCTGTCAGCTCCAGCTTCCCATGCGGGGACATGAGAGAATCCTCCCACAAGGATGGTAAAACATCAAACATCCGGGCGTCCCCTGGGCATTGTCCTTGCAGATGGTCAATTCTCTCACACCAGAAGCGACTTGCAGTTTCTCAAGTCGCTCCTGACATTTAAAAAAAGCGATTTAAAAATTATTTGTTTCACTGGAGCTAATCTAATAAACTTTTCTCAAGTGTAGGGAATGCCACAATACAATACAACACAACTACAACTCTACTTGCCCCTCACCATTGGCAATGCCGGCTAAAGGTAATAGGAATTGTAGTTCAACAACTGGAGGGATGGATTCTGTCCGTCTCTGTGAGCTGGGCAATAACCAAGAAAATGAGACAAAGTGCTCATAGATGAGTACATTCTTAATGAGATGCACAAAAATCCATGAAAGCACAGTACCAAAGGGGAAGAAAGGGCAGACGGCATTAGCATGTCTTGTGTGAATTGCATCACCTCCTTCCATACTGATGCAAAACAGATGGTTCAAAACACATACAACCAGCTGCTGCTCTGCACATTTAACCTCTGAGTAATATGAGAGAGACTTTGCCTCACAGGACTTTTATCTCAGATCCCAGTCCCATTATATATCCCCTTGGGTTTACTCTCCAGACAAGATGAGTAATTGATGACGTAGTCTGCCCTCTCTTTGGGTGCCTCCATATTTTGGACAGAACCCCACCCCAAAGGACTCCAATAACAAAAAATTCTAGAGAAGTCAAAAGAAAACCACAAAGCTTTGCGGATCCACTCCTCCTTAATCTATGTGTGCTGCTGTAATATGTTGATAGAGTTATGGTGACTCATTGCATATTTCAAAATTACCAGGTTGAAGATTCCAACAAGACAAGACACTTCTGAGATTATAGGGTAAAAATCAAAATGTAGGTATAAGCTTTCCTGGTCATGAAGCAAGTCAGTGGTTGAGTCAAAGCTGAAAGCTCTAATTCATGCTTTCTTGGCTTAGATCAATGGTAGGCAATGTGCACTCAGCAGAAGTTATTGGACTTCAGTTCCCATCATCTTTGACTATAGACCAGGCCTGAGCAAACTTCGGCCCTCCTGGTGTTTTGGACTCCAACTCACAATTCCTAACAGCCTACCGGCTGTTAGGAATTGTGGGAGTTGGAGTCCAAAACACCTGGAGGGCCGGAGTTTGCCCAGGCCTGCTATAGACTATATTGTCTTTAGTTACTAGGCACTGGAATCCAGCAATATATGGATAGCTGCATAGCTACTGCAAACTTCTGATTTGCACTGTGAGTGAATGACGTGTTCTAATGAGCAGAAAAGCAGCCCTTTAATTTATGAAAGCAAGTTTTTATCTTGATTTTACACAATTGTAGAAAACAGTATAGAAAAGTAAAAAGCACTCATCAATGCTTTATAGAGAAAGCAAAACCTAGGGCTGGCCTTAGAATCCAGAAGAATGTTGGGTACACCTCACATTATCTCCTAGTAGTAGCAGCAGCAGCAGCAGTAGTAATAACAACAACAAGAACAACAACAACAACTTTTACATCCAACCATCGTCTTCCCAAAGGGACTCGGGGCTGCTTACAGATAGCACAAAGTGCCTAAAAACAAACATAAAAGTGAACACAATATAAAATACAACAAAATAAAACATGCACATACAAAAACATCAATTCAGACTCAATCAAGCTGTGTCACAAGGGTGTCATGCACTCATGCAACAACCTGTGTAATTAATAAACATTATAATATATACTACAATTCTCATCTCGTTCCTTCTCAACTGTTTCTATGCATACCAATTGTGTGCTAAATATTGTCTGCTAAGAGACTGATGATCTAGTAGTCCACTTTAAAGGAATATAATTTATATTTTTACAATATAGAGTATCCTACTTGAAGGCATCACTATTTACTTTTTTGCCATTATTTTGTGGCAAAATTATTTTTATTTAGTTAGTTGTTCTTTTAATTCAGTTTATTAATCAAGGTGACTCACAACCATTTAAAACACAATATAACTTTTTTAAAACCCTGTTCATCCAAAAGTTACCCCATAATTAAACCAAAATTAAATTTAAATAAGAGCAAGTTATAGAAGGTAAAAACAATATTTAAACACACACTTACCCTTGCAAATGCACTTGTAACCGTCAATAAAAACTGGGCATTCGGGCTCTGAGTTCAGAACTATGCTCACGTTTTAAACCTGAAATTTCAATGAGAATATAACTCCAACCAGCAAAGTGCTGAATCCCTGTTCCCTCACTTGTCTTCTGAATGACCAGGAACATCTTCGTCTTGTCCATATTAAGTTTTCATTAGTTTATCCCCATCCAGTTCATTACAGACAGCAGACACTGGTGTAGGAGAAACAACCTCACTGGAGTTGGATGGAAAAGGATAATAGAATTGAGTGCCGTCATCTTAGTAGCAACACACAAACCCATCCCAGATCACCTCTCTCAGAAGTTTCATGTAGACGTTAAAAAGCATGTCGGGGTGCGGGAGAACCAAATATTGAGGGACTTCACAAGCTAATGCCTACAGGATCAAACAGAGTCCTGAGTGTGCCCTTCTAGGAAGGACTGCAAAGACTACAGAACAGTGTGTCCAAGTCTCATCCTAAAGAGGTAGGTCAAAAGGATACCGTGGTTAGTAGGATCAAAGGCCACTGAAATGTCTGGCATAGGTATGGGCAAACTTTGGCCTTCCAGGTGTTTTGCACTTCAACTCAGTTGTGCAACTAGTTGTGTTGGAGTTGAAGTCCAAAAGTCCTGGAAGGCCAAAGTTTGCCCATTTCTGGTCTAGCAGAACCAAGAGGGACACTCACCAGACCGGTTCCTAACATCAGTCATCTACCAAGCACTGTCTGTCCCTGAAGACCTGAAGCCAGACTGAAATTTACCTATATAATCCACTTAATCTAGGAACCACTGAAGCCCCAGAACCATGCTCAAGGACAAGGAGGAACTGTGAGTACAAAAAAAAACTAGTACAAAAACCTAGGTTTTTTGTGAGTACAAAAAAAATTGGACAATTTCTAGATTTTATTAGATTGCAGTGCCCATTATCCCTCACTACTGGCTCTTCTCAATGGGATTTGTAGGCCAGTAACACCCGGAGAAACACATTCTACCTGCCTTCAATTTTCAAATAAGGCATTTCTTTTCTTAAGCTTGCTTCCCACCACCACCGTTTTGTTACTGGTGGTGTTACACTTGTTTTTGCCCAAATATTTAGTATACTCCTTCTTTAACTAAAATGACAAAATCTCTCCACAACTAGTTGCACAACTGAACAAGCTAGTCTAGAAACACGTCAGAAAGAGATTTTCAATGACACTTTGTTCAGAACTAATGTCCAGAGTAAGGACTTGTCTGGAAATGGCCACACATGCCAAGCGCTTGAGTATTCTATCAAAAAAATGATGAGAGCAACAGTAAAGATCATATTAATGCAAGCAGCCTCCGTATGAGCTAGACTAAAAATCCTGATCTTCAGATAATTGGGATGAAGGTGCATGCTGGACTCAAATTATAATTATTGTGAGGAATAGGAAAAAATGGGTGGCTCAATTGTCTTAGCTAAAACAAGCAGCTTTTTCTCTTTCCTGATTAAGAGGTTTTATAAACTGAATTGAGAAACCAATGTTTACCAGGTCAGAATAACAGTCCCATCTCTCTCACACATACCACCATCACCCAACTATCCTGATTTCCCAAGAACAGTCCTGGCTAATCATTTGTTGCTCCACTTTTTTTTAGACTCCCTGGGTAATCGTCTATTTTCCCACTTTTTTTTTTAGTTCTTTTCAAATGTTGCAGCTTCTCTCTTTGTTCCTGGCTTACTGTAGTTGTTGCAAACTAGGTTCAAAGTGCAGTAACTGGCATTTAATTAGCTCAGAAGTAGGGAGGAAATGGGCAAAATATTGACCTTCTCAGTAGTTGCAGACAAAAACAATCTGCTTCTACACCTCCGGGTCAAAAATGGGAAACGCTTTGCTTTCAGGAATAGTCAGATTCTAATTATGAGTAGTCCAGGGTTCCACCATGGGTGAATGGGGAAGGAGTGATGGGAGTTGTAGTCCAACATCCTCTGAGATACCAGAGGTTCTCCACTTCTCCTTTAGAGTATATCTTCTGCTAAAAGATCAAAAAAGTGAGATTAGGAGGCACTCTTTACATTGGTAAAAAAAAAAGCCATACAAATTTATTTCCAGCCTCAGGACAGTGAACGTTCTGAATTCCAAACTCTACCACTTTCTGCTATTCAAGATAATGACAAATATATTATTTAATTATGTGATTTAAGAAAGGCAAAGCAAGTACTGCCCACAGTAGGAATGGAAAGAATGCTGGTCTCAAGATATGGACGGATTGCAACTCCCAATGTTCCTTCCTGTTGATTATGCTGGTTAGAGCTGCTAGGAATTACAGTTCAGCTATCCCAAACAAAACAGGATCTGTGTCATTGGCTATTAACATCAACCTTTGATAAACACATAGATCACACCAGGCAAGACAGATGGGAATCTAGAGCTGACACAGAAACAAGCATTGATGTAGTCAAGCTTTATCTTGACTTAATATCAATGGAACATTAAATGTGCTCATTAGCAAAACATCCCATAGAGTTGCTTTACAAAAAAAAGTGTTTCATTGGCTGGAGCATAGCTTTAACAGAACTGAGAAGTGTTTTTTGAACTGCCGCTCCCAGAATTTCCCAAATTCTGATTATTCTACTGAAGAATTCTGAGAGTTGTAGTCCAAATAAGTACATTTCCCAGACTCTGAATATCAGCTTGCCAAAACTCCAAGGTCAGAACCAATCTCACACAGGTATCAAAGTTGGGCAGCAACATATTGATCAAGAATAATTTTCAAAAAGAGGCCAACCTGCTACTTTGGCTCATATGGCATTTATTTATTTATTTTATTAGATTTGTACACCGCCACTCCCAAAAGGCTTGGGGTGGTTTACAACTGGAAAATCGAACAGAAATGGGCGAGCATTAAAACTGTAAAAATACAATAAAATACAATAAAAGTTCAGTAATACAATGAAACTAACAAGAATCATTAGCAATCGAACGCCTGCCTAAATAGATATGTCTTGCAAGCTCTGCGAAATGCGTTCAAGTCTCGCAGAGCACGTATCTCCGAAGGCAGTGCGTTCCACAGTGTAGGAGCAATGATGGAAAAAGCTCGCTGTCTGGTTGAAGTTAGCCGAAAGGATTTTGCACTGGGGATGGTTAGAAGATTCAAGTTTTCTGAACGAAGTGATCTCGGGGGTTATATGGAATCAGGCACTCCCGAAAGTACACTGGCCCCATACCATACAAGGCCTTAAAAGTAAGAACTAACACCTTGAAGGTGATCCGGCATTCAATTGGAAGCCAATGCAGCTCCCGCAGAATTGGTGTGATACGGCACATTGTAGGCTCCCCCGCAAGTAGCCAAGCTGTGGCATGCTGCACGAGCTTCAGTTTCCGGATCACAGTCAAGGAAAGGCCAATGTAGAGAGCGTTACAGTAGTCAAGTCTTGAGATGACCGTGGCTTGGCTTACCGTGGCTAGGTCGCTCCGGGACAGATAGGGGGCCAGACGCTTCGCCTGTCGCAGATGGAAAAACACGATGTTTAAGTTGGACTTGAATTTGTTTTAGGCATGGCTATATATTTTGCTGTGAGTGATTGACACTATCAATTTGTAATATTAGCAATCTAATTCCAATATCCCATTAATGAGAACTCTCTGATCAAACTGGAGTGGTTTTTGTCCACTCAGCTATAATCAGCCTTCGGATTTTGTCATAGTAGCTCAGCCTGAAGATGGGAATTAAAAAGTAATGTTGCTCCACAGAGACTTCAGCAGCATTTCAACAATTGGACTTCTGTTTATGAGGCTGCATGCTCTAAATTCCTTTTGCTCCAGTTGGTGCCAGGCACCAGCTTGGATGCAGCCCAGCTTTCCTCCCACAGCAAACAGCAACTGGTCCGATTTCTTTCATGCAGGGCAACTGTGGCAAGTGAAGAAAATTTATTGCAAGTTTTCAGTGCTTGTTGTTAACCCAGAAAAATCCATACTGGGCAAGTGTGCACATGATTCACTCATTGCCAATACTTTTATCAGAAAGATGTACAGCTCCCATAATTAAACACTGTGCCAAGTTCACCACATGTTGAGTTTGATCAGACCTGCTCAAAAGTGAACCACATGCTCATCATGGTGCGGTTTGCTGACACCTTGTTTGTTATGATATGCAAACCCATCTCTGCAAACAAGCCATGGTTTGCAAGCAAGCAATAAACCATAATTTGAACTTATGGTTTCTTGTTTACTAAATGATCCACATTGGATGAAATATTTCAATCCGCAGAATTGCATTTAATTACAGAATTCACACAAAAGTAGTCCTACATGGTAGGGCTTTAAAAAAAACATGGAGTGTGAACTATTTAGTCAAGTTTCAGCCACTTGCTCTTTTTAAAACAGACATAAACAACTTTAATAAATAAGGCCCCTTCAAAATTTATTGCTGTTTGGTATTGGTGTATTTTCTTCGTGTCATGACTATGTAACGTGCAGAGACATAAATATTCTGAGCCAATTTTAAAGAAATGATGAAGTCAGAAGTATAAATTACATAATCTGACTTGAAATTGGAATTTTCAATGGATTCAAGGATATAGAAGCATGTCAGTGAACAGAACTTCTGACAATGAATTCGCAATTTAGAAACTATTTGTACATCAGTCAACTCCGTCTTTTCTATTAAGTCTTTGTTAGTGGGAAGGATTTCTGTATAGAAGATTGTGCAGTTGACGATTGGAATGGTTCTGGATTACATTTTTGGACTGTGTGGTTTTAATGTTAATTTTAAGACGTTTAAAATTGTATAGTTTTAGTGTAAATGTGTATTTTAATTGATTGTCTGTTTTATATGGCATTGAATTGTTGCCACATGTAAGCCGCCCTGAGTCCCCCTCGGGGTGAGAAGGGCAGGATATAAATATTGTAAATAAATAAATAAATGATTGGTGTTGAAAGGATGGTGAAAAACAGACTTTTGGTGTAGCAATGCATTAGTGTATCTGCAATTAACAAAAACTTGTGCTGGGAAAGAGTGGGATTTTACTCTAGCCGATCCTACTGTTGCAGTGTGTGTCTGTTTATAACAGGCAAGGTAAAAATATCCCAGAATATCTTTAATAAGTCCACATGTGAACAGCAAGACAGTGAAAAGGGGAAATCCGAGAAGAATGCCTGATGAGCTACCACCACATGTTAAAACTCACAGATCAAAAAGTCTGGCTACTTCAAAATAAGTTCCCCTGATATTACTGGAGCCTAGTTTAAGTAGATCAATTAATGTTATTGTTTTATTTATCTATTAAGGGGTCTCATTCCAATTTCTGCCCACTCCTACCTTAATGCATGTTAGAAATAAAATCAACCCTATTCCCTTTTTATTCCATTATCATGAAGACATGGCAACCTTTATGTTTGAAAATTATGACATCAGCAAAAACAAGATCATATAATCCTGAAACTTCTATGTGTACATCTGTTAGCTCAATGTGCAGTATCTTCACTTAGGATTAATGTCTGGCAATGTCTGTGCCAAAGCATTCATATCAGCCACAATGTTGTTGTTTTTTTTACAGAATGCTATTTTGCATGTAACATGTATAAATAGTACCAGAAAGTGAACGAAAATGCAAGCAGCTTCCTCAGATATCCTAATATAAATGAGAGACAAAGATTTGGTCTTTTGCCATGAATCTTTATATAGGAGTATGCTTAAACTTATTTTCTCGGGCAAGTCCTTTAGGGCTTGCAGTTTATGTATGAGCATAGCTCAAGATCCCCCCCCCCCCCAATATAGCACAAATGTTTTGCCAACAGGTGCTAGCATACTGAATGTGCAAATGAAATTATTTTCCATCATATCTTCACATTCTTTCTCTCAAGGAGGAAAGATAGAAGGGAACAAGCCTGAACAAATTGCTCATGTTATCCCAGTGACACTGCCTCATCACTGCCATGAGCCTGCTGATATCTACTATCTTTACTCATACAGTGGAAGCTATCATAGTCAGAGTTGGAAGAGACATAGACCATACAGTCCAACCCCCTGCCAAGAAGCATGAATTTCACATTCAAAGCACCCCAACAGATGGCCATCCAGCCTCTGCTTAAAAGTGTCCAAAGAAGGAGCCTCCACCACTCTTTGGGACAGAGAGTTCCACTGCTGAACACCTTTCACAGGAAATTTTTCCTAATGTTCGGGTGGAATCTCCTTTCTTGTAGTTTGAAGCCATTGTTCCACGTTCTAGTCTCCAGGGCAGCAGAAAGCAAGCTTGCTCCCTCCTCCCTATGACTTCTCATGTATTCACACATGGCCCTTATAATGTCTCCTCTCAGCCTTCTTTCTCTTCTTCAGGCTAATCATGCCCAGCTTTTAAAGCCATTCCTTGATTCTTGATCACTTTACTCGCCCTCCTCTGGACACATTCCAACTTGTCAACATCTCCCTTCAATTGCGGTGTCCAGAATTGGACACAGTATTCCAGGTGTGGTGTGACTAAGGCAGAATAGAGGGGTAGCACGACTTCCTTAGATCATTCTAGACACTATGCTCCTCTGTTTATGCAGGACAACATCCCATTTGCTTTTTCAGCTGCTACATAACATTGTTGGTTCATGTTTAACTTGTTATCCACGCGGAATCCAAGATCTTTTTTCACACGTGCTGCTGTTGAGCCAGGCATTCCCAGATCTTTGAATTTCATTTTTTATAGCTGAAATCTTGCATTTGTCCCTGTTGAACTTCATTTTGTTAGTTTGGGCCCATTTCGCTAATCTGTTAAGATGGTTAAAATCATAGCATAAGCTGTGACTAGAATTGCTTCTGGCTTCTGCAAACTGTTTCAGATTTACTCAGAAACAACTTCCCCCAAATATCAATGGAAATAACTGAGGAAGTGAGCAATAGAATTATAGCTTTTGATTCTTTTATTCAATATGGAAGGAACATGAAAAATACCCCTGCTTTTATCTTTCATTGTATAAAACTGTAAAGAGCCAAAATAAAAGTCAATGTCAAATTCAGTATAACTGATTTAGCAAAATAAGATCTGGATGTAAATTGCAGTGTATCAGTTTTCTGTCGGTGTTCAATAAAAACCAAATAAAAAGAGGGCTTTTGTGACAATACTGGACCTATGAAGAGTTAGCAATAAATAACTCAAGATTACAGCAGTTTCTTGTCCACTGTTGCTTGATTGTTTATGTACACTGTTGCTTTATTATGAAGGAGATCTGACACATGGTATACTGTTAGAGAAGTGAAACAGTTATGTGCCTCTTAGACATTTATATGAAGCCCTGTGGGTTTAATCCAGTTTCATGTAAGTGTATTATGCAGTTTTCAGTTCCCCTGTGAGCTCTGCCTATAAGTCATCCCAACATCTCCCACACAGTGAAAGCTAAACTAAAATATCAATGCAAGCTGGAAGCCTGGGAACCTATCTCCTGAAGGGAGAAATTAATTACAAATCCAGAGACACACACATATTTCAATCGTTTAATTATATTTCTTTGTATGAACTCAGGCATCTGCTATCCAAGTAAAGACGGCAGCTAGTTATAGAGGATTCCAAAATTCTTAGCTCATCTTGCCCTCTTTACAAAAAGAGTAGGCAGCCTGATGATAGATTCAAGGACTTTCAAGGTCTCTGGCCCATTTTCTTCAGAGTGCGGTTCAGCTGAAAGAGAGACAGACATCTAATTAGAAGAGTATTTGGGGGCGGGGAAGTGAAACACTCACATACAGCCACACACTTCAGTGCCACAGCCCCAATTATGCAGCCCTTAATCAAGTGCTGGCATATCCTGCCAAAATGCTGAGCTCAGTTATGTGGAAAAATTATACATGACCCATGGACTCTCAACCGAGGTGGAAAGACCGGAGGTCAAATCACAGTCTCCAGCATTTCAATGGAAATCTGTATATACAGCCTGTTTGAACAAAATGATCAGTTACAATATTCCTTAAAGAGTTTTATCATTCAAGAGATGCTTAGCAATCTTCTTTAAAAAACAAACAAACCCCATATAAAGGCAGAAGAAAATTTTAAAACTGATATTCTCCAAGTTCGAATATCGAAATATCACCCTCTGGTGATGCAGTGGGTTAAACCACTGAGCTGCTGAACTTGCTGACCAAAAGGTTGGCAGTTTGATTCCGGGGAGTAGGGTGAGCTCCTGCTGTTAATCCCAGCTCCTGCCAACATAGCAGTTCGAAAACATGCAAATGTGAGTAGATCAATAAGAACCGCTTCTGTGGGAAGTATCGGCGCTCCATGCAGTTATGCTGGCCACATGACCTTGAAGGTGTCTATGGACAATGCCAGCTCTTCAGCTTAGAAATGTAGATGAGCACCATCACACAGAGTCAGACACGACTAGACTTATGTCAGGGGAAACCTTTACCTTTACCAAAGTTAGAAAAAATGAAACCAGACTGAGGGAGGTTGCACCTATGGCTTCAGAAGTCTTTCTTCATTAGACTGCTTTTCAAAAATTTAAGTAGGACTATCTGCTCTAGTTTGAGGAATGGTATCTTGGGACAGGGTAGATAGCCCTATTTAAATTTCAGGCTGAAATCACCAATACATTTCTCCCATTCCTTCTGTACTCCCTGAATACAGCAAGAGGTCAAAACTGTAACATTACTCATGCCTTATGAATCCTTCCTGCGTCCTTACTGTTAATGACAAAGAGAGTACTCCAGGTCTTTAAGCAGTTACTTTGTGACCATAACTAACCAGGAACAGTATAGAAGTGACTAAGTTTGTTGGTAAAAGAAGAATGGAGTATTTTATCTATATACGCTACAGTGTAGGAACTGAGTGGACTACTAGAGAAGGCAAGCCCATTTTTTCCTGTACCCAGTATATCCAGTATGCAAACTGGATACTGAATGTGGGAGCTGAACTCCAAAGCGGTTTTTATTTATGTTCGAGTTTGGATACTCAACATTGCTTGAGTTATTTGAAAAAGTCATTTTAAAAAAAATTGTACAAAATGCATAAGGTTATGGGTGAACTACAACTTACATCATGCCAGGTTAACCGTGAGACACTCCATCAGTACTTAAAGTTTGTTATATTGGGTAAGTTTGTTCTAGATGCATAATCGGTGGGGTTCAGTGTGCTCTCTGGCTGCAGGGTAAATTACAACACTCACTATGGTGAATCAGTCTCCTCAAAACCCTCCAGTAGGTTGAGTTAGTCATGGGGGGTCTGTGTGTCAAGTTTGGTCCAGATCCATCATAAGTGGAGGTCACAGTTTCTCTTGTTGTGGGTGAACTACAACTCTCAGGAAGGAAGGTCAGTTCCCCTCAAACCCTTCCAGTAATCAAATTTTGGCATATCAGGAATGTATGCCAATTTGGTCCAGATCCATTGGTGTTTGGGTTCACAGTGTTCTCTTGATGTAGGTGAACTACAATTCCCCCAAATCAAGGTGAATTTTCCCCAAAGACTTAGGTGATAATGGGGGCTCTGTGTACCAAGTTTGGTCCAATTCTATCTTTGGTGGAGTTCAGAGTGTTCTTAGATTGCAGGTGAACTATAAATCCTAGTACCTACAACTTCTATAAATCATGGTGAACTCTCCCCAAACCTCTCTAGTATGTTCAGTTGCTGATCAATTCCTGTTTGCTGTGTGCCATAGAAAAGAATATGAAAGGGTTGAGGGAGAGGTCAGGGTCATGCAAATTCCACATCAATGGAGAGTGTAAGAAACACTGGGATGTCTGTGATGGAGGAACAGAAAATCTAGGATGACATTGTGCCCGTATGAAACCCTTCATTTGGGTGGTGGGCAATATGGCATTTGTGGAGGATATTGGCAGGGCTCTTGTACATGTTTAAGGTGCTCTCTATAACCTGTAATGTCATTAGAGGGAAAACCTTTGGTGTCTCCCGAGTAGTGGAAGCTATAGCTATTTGTGGGAGTGGGAGCTTGTCTGTATAAGTGGACACCCCAGCAACACATACATCCATATTTTCACTTTTATTATGGATGGATACAGATGTATTTATTGAAGTTGTATCCCACTTTTTCCCCAAGGTGAGATCCAAGGTGGCTACCAGAAGTTATAATTTACCAGCTCACTTAGTCACTTCCGCTCAGACTCCCATGATTACTGCTTCATAGTCATGCTACTCAAATAAGCATTAAGCTTTAAAAAGAATGCTATGGCCATTTTCCACACAGAGCTTTTCCATTCTTTCAGATGGGCAAGTGGTGAGACAGTGCCCCCTGCAGAAGAACTGGATCAAGCCCATCATCAAGAAAGACAGGACTCCTTCTCATACGACAATGGCAGCAATGGGATATATTTATTTCTGCAAATGCAAGGCTACTGTGTTGAAATTGCACCATCTGTTCTAAACAGTTCACCTATTTCCTTACAGAAAAATGTGTCCCCAAATCTGGTTGAAAGTGTGAAGAAAAGGTCAACCGCTTTGACAGCATTTCAACAGATACCGTATGTTGGAAAGAAATAGAAAGTGAATGTGAAATGAATTATCTATACCTGCACCTATATCTATCTGTATATTTCCACCTGTTCACCCAAACACATATGAACATACAGTATATTGAATAAGTTTGTCCTGTTTGTTCATCCAGCAACTTACCTCCTCAAACTTATGGATCTGGCGGATGAAGAAATCTCCATAGCGGCGAGCAACTTTTGTATCTGCAATGTGGATCATATCCTGCCAAGAGAGAGTCAAAGGTAAGAGGCCAGGAGTGATTCCCATGGCAGTGTTGGGGATGAAATTCTCTCAAGACTAGAATAAGGGCTAATTTTCATAATGGGTTGGTGTGAGTTTTCCGGACTGTATGACCATGTTCCAGAAGCATTCTCTCCAGACGTTTTGCCCACATCTACGGCAGGCATCCTCAGAGGTTGTGAGGTCAGCTGGAAACTAGGCAAGTGGAGTTTATATATCTTAGTTTTGTCCAGGGTCCGCTTGCGGCAAGTAGGAATGTTGCAACTGGCTAACTTAATTAGCAATTAATGGCCTTGTAGCTTCAAAGCCTGGCTGGTTGCTGCCCGGGAAATCCTTTGAAGCTCTTAGCTGGCCCTGATTAATTCTTGTCTGGAATTTCCCTGGTTTTTTTAAAGTTTTGTTGTTGTTTATTCGTTTAGTTGCTTCCGACTCTTTGTGATCCCATGGACCTGCCGGCCGTCACCACCCCCAGCTCCTTCAGAGTCAAGCCAGTCACTTCAAGGGTACCATCCCTCCATCTTGCCCTTGGTCAGCCCCTCTTCCTTTTTGCTTCAATTTTCCCAAGCATCATTGTCTTCTCTAAGTTTTCCTGTGTTCTCATTATGTGGCCAAAGTACTTCATCTTTGCCTCTAATATCCTTCCCTCCAGTGAGCAGTCGGGCTTTATTTCTTGAAGTATGGACTGGTAGGATCTTCTCGTGGTTCAAGGCACTTTCAGAATTTTCCTCCAACACCATACATCAAAAGCATATGTCTTCCTTCGCTTAGCCTTCCTTATGGTCCAGCTCCCACATCCATAGGCTACTATGGGGAATACCATTGCTTTGATTGTGTGGATCTTTGTTGACAGTGTGATGTCTCTACTCTTCACTATTTTATGGAGATTGGTCATTGCTCTCCTCCCAATAAGTAAGTGTCTTCTGATTCCCTGGCTGCAGTCTGTGTCTGCAGTAATTTTTTCACCTAGAAACACAAAATCTGTCACTGCCTCCACATTTTCTCCTTCTATTTTTTAGTTTTGCTCTTTATTTAAATGCTAATCAAGGTGGCCAATTGCAATATTCACACTTTCCTAAATGCTAATCAAGGCCATTAAATGCTAATCAAGGTGGCCAATTACAATATCCACACTTTCCTCAAATGGAAAATAGTTCTTTCTCCCACCTTGGACATTCCACAGGTATATAAGCCTCACTTGTCTAGTTTCCAACTGACCTCACAACCTCTGAGGATGCCTGCCATAGATGTGGGCAAAATGTCAGGAGAGAATGGCCATACAGACCGGGAGACTCACAGCAACCCAATGATTCTGGCCATAAAATCCTTTGACAACAGAATTTTAATGTTTCCTTCATGCGAAAACAACAAGTAGAACAGTGTATTTTAACCATCATCATCCCTACTTGAGACGTGATTCTGTTCACGAATCCAGCTATCCCGAGGTTATATTAAAGGGGGAGGCACACATGCAGGCCGGCTATGCACACCTGTCTCAAATCTGAATAGCAATTGTAATTAAGCAGACAAAACAGGAATTATGTTTAGAGTCTATATGTATATTTACACTATCCTTTAAACGCATGATGCATTTTCAGGTGGTTAATCATTCAGGGAAATGGGGCTAATGAGAATAGCTGTTTCTGCACTAGACTCCCAGAGGAGAAGGAGAGACCAGAACTCTCAGGCAAGTCAGAAAAAGTAGTATGCTTTTCTTTCGTTTTTTAAGTACAGCATGACCCCAGTATCCCATTTTCCGAACTTAATATGGAAGCAGGAAACCATGGATTAAAACGAACTCTACTGAAATGAATGATTTTTGCCAAAAGTTACCATAAAATTGCTATGAAGGATATAGAAAATTCCTAGAAAGTCATCCTTCAACACCATGCAGTGTGACTAGCTTAAAAAGTATTAAGCTGCCCATAATGACTAGAGAGGAGTGAACTGACAGAGGGAACTAGACAGACCTTGTCAATGTAGAAGTCCACCTCGGAAGCCGACTGGAACTCCCCATCCAAGGCAGAGATGCCACTTGTCCACACAAGGTTCTTCATCTTGTGTTTAAAGACCAGCAGTTGGATACGGAACTCCTGCTCTGTGAGATCCAAGAAGCCAGCAAGCTTGGCCACGGGCATCGTGGTGTAGAGCTTGAGGAAGCTGCGGATGGTGGACAGCTGGGCTTGCTGCTGGACTTCACCAGCAAAGACCTTCAGCTGCTGCAGGAAAGGCTCTTTGTGGTAGTTGGGGTGCATATTGTCATAGTTGGGGACCACAGGGGAAAGGAACTTTGGACATGCATAGCTGAACAGCTCCTCATACACCTGAGGGTCGCCCTTTTGCATCCGTAGCATCTTGTCTCCATACTTCTCTCGTAGCTGCAGGTGAATGCTTTCGTCTATGCGCATAGGGTACATAGTGAGAGCAATGGCCAAAAGGGCATGCATCTGCTCATTCTGCTTGTTAATCTGCAAAACACCAAGAGATCTCATTAAGAACATGCAATTCAAAATACTTGGCTGACATATAAAAACAAATCCAGCATAGAAGTAAGCAGACCAAGCAACTGTATTTTCAGCTTAATTTTTACTTGTGCTACAAGTTTACAGGTGGTTTTTAGAGAGAAAAACAACAGTGAAACTCAGTCTGATTTTTCAGAATTAAAACTGAAAGCTAATATAAGCCATTATATTCTATGGATGTAGATAAGAGGCCTATTTTTTATATTTGTATAGTGCACTGATTTTGTATTGATCACTGAAGTGACAATTGGTTCAATGCAACACTAGAAATGCCAATCAAGATTTCCTTGGACTACTACTACTACTACTACTAATTTTTAAAAAACTTTATTTATATACCACCCTATCTCCCCAAGAGGACTCAGGGTGGTTTCCAACATAGGGCAAAACATTCAATTGCCAAATGAAAAAAAAAACAAAAACAAAAATAAACATTATAAAATATAAACATAAATCCTATTGAGACAGTCGCAAAAAGTTTAAAAGCCAGTTTCAATTTTACTCCATCAGACGGGATTCAAAATACCAATGGCCAATCAGCATGGCAGCTAAATAAGCTGCTGCCCTTGACAATCTATACATCACGCATGGGCAAACTTCGGCCCTCCTGGTGTTTTGGACTTTAACTGCCAAAAATTCCATCCAGTTTACCAGCTGTTAGGAATTGTGGAAGTTGGAAGTCTAAAACACTTGGAGGGCCGAAGGTTGCCCATGCCCAATCTATAGGCTACAAAATACAAAAACTAATGCTATCCTATTATGCAGTTTATCATAATACAAATTTTGCTTTATATTACATGCTTAATAGAAGTGTTTTCTTCTGAGTTCAAAGACGGATTATCTGCCTTGATATTATAAGTTATATGGTTGTGTGGAAGGGCCCTCAGACAATTTGGTAAAGCTAGGGCTACAAATGAAACAGCAGTACTCAATGGGAAAGCAATGCATTTTATGCCATTGCAATTTTTGCCAGAATGCCATGTTGCTAATATACCTTAGTGAAAAAGTACACCAGGACAAATGTTTGGTCAGATCAGAACTAAGACCCTGCGCCAAATTTGAAATTGCATACTGTAATTGCACTGAAAAGCAGAGCAACACCACTAGTGTTACTGAGGTCAAATTAGCCAAAAACAATGACTGAAGACTGAATTCCAATATATCTGGGACAGATAATAAGGAGCCAAGAAGAAACCGGTTCATGGAAGATGCAATCAGTTGCATTCTAGATGAATTGGATGTGGGTGCTTTGAAGATAGTTTAAGCTGTAGTTGGAACAGGCTTAAATGATATTAAATAGTACCCAGAATTAACCAGGGTACTTTTTAATATCTCATCTTTAACAATCCATCTCCAATATTGGAAGGTAGAAGAAAAAAAGATGTATTTCTATGCAGGCTTGCATCACTACAAATCCAATTAAATATTTCTGGGTAGAGACACAGAAATAACTGGGCAATATGTTTCAAAGGAAGAACCAGCAGCGTCAGTAAGAGTTACAAACAGAAGGGCTTGCAAAGACAATTGTTCACCCATTACATAGGAAAAAAATGACTCAAATGCTTTGTACCATTTCGTATTTGTATGTTGTCCTCTGGAACATGCTTTTGGTTCTCTGAATATACAAGAGGATATTGGCAAAGACACGAATGGCATCTTGGTAGCGTCGCATCATAAGGTACGCAAAACCCACATAGTAATAGGTAGTGACCTGGCATTCTGGCACTCTTGAGTACATACTCTGGGAAGAGAAGGAGAAAATTTGTGAGACGTCTAGCTTCTTTTCAAACAATGATTGAGAACAGCCCCCCTCCCCTTCCCCAATATTATCAAATGATGTTGTCCCAAGTTTCTTCTACCACGAAGAGTCACAAGACCAAAAACCTTTTCTGTGATCTGGATTGCTGTGCTATGAGTTTTCTGAGCTGTATGGACATGTTCCAGAAGCATTCTCTCCTGATATTTCACCCACATCTATGGCAGGCATCCTCAGAGGTTGAGAGGTCTGCTAGAAATTAGGCAAGTGAGGTTTATATATCTGTCGACGTTCTAGAGACATATAAACCTCCCTTGCCTAATTTCCAATGCTTGACTCTCAACCTCTTTGGATGCCTGCCATAGATGTGGGCAAAACGTCAGGCGAGAATGCTTCTGGAACATGGCCATACAGCCCGGAAAACTCACAGCAACCCAGGGATTCTGGCCATGACAGCCTTTGACAACACATTTTCTGTGATCATCTTGAACAGAACACCTATGTATCTTTTAAAATCAAAATTAGGCTTTCAATACAGCATTTTATTTTAACAAAGACAGTCATGTTAGTCTGTCACAGCAATAAAACAGGGTCAGGCAACATGCAGTGCTTCAGATTTTACAGTTTAAATTATATATTAAGCTTTAACGAGTTTATTATGGCATCATAGAACTATTAAGTCTGGGAGGTGCCAGAAAATTATTAAGCTCTGATTTCATGTGGCTCATTTTTAGATTCCTACAGCCCAAATGTAAAGAAGGCAGGATTCATTGTCTCAATTTGGTTTGTTTGTATGGACACAATTTTCATGCTATTTTTGAAACAAGATGTTAAGGTTTCTGATTTTTTTAACAGTAATATGGGATTTAGGAGAAAGTTATGATTGAGCGCTACATAAAAAATATATAGGAATGACGTAAAGATTTCTCATTGACACTAAATCTAGTCATGTCTGACTCTGGAGGGTGGTGTACATCTCAATTTCTAAGCTGAACAGCCAGCGTTGTCCATAGATACCTCCAATGTCATGTGGTCAGCATGACTGCATGGGGAGCTGTTATCTTCCCACTGGAGTGGTACCCATTGGTCTACTCATATTTGCATGTTTTCGAACAGCTAGGTTGGCAGAAGCTGGGGCTGACCGTGGGAGTTCACCCTGTTCCCCAGATTTGAACCACCAACCTTTTGGTCAGCAAGTTCAGCAGCTCAGTGGTTTAACCCCTGCACCACCAGGGGCTCCCATAGGAATAAGTAGCATATAAAACAGACAATTTTCACTATAAGTTTGGGGAAGAAATTAAGTCGTATTTCTTCTAAGCTGATCTCCCTGTAAATGATACATCTTTGATTCTCTAAATGACATCAGTAAAAACAAAGATATTACAGAGAATATTAATGGATGAACTGGCACTTAGGTTCTTGAGAATACAAACATTATGTTAAAAATGGCAGGACAAGATAGAAGGTGTCCTAAAATAACAGAGTCTGTGAAGAACTCTTTTTATATTGTTAAATAGTACCTCTCTCTCTTAGAATTCGCAAATAACCAAACTTTCAAGCTATATTTCTGATTATGCAGTAAACTGAGGATGAAATGACTGCCCACAATATCCACTTTTCATACAATGTACTTTCATGGAGAACTATTCAATGTGGGAACAAAGAATCTATATTTGATATACACAATGACAAAGGAAGAACTATGTCAGGACATAATAAGCTGCACACTCCCTTTTGAAAATCGTAAGACTAAACACTAAAAATAAAAATACCCTGGAACAGAGAAACCTTATTTGTAAAATGTTCTCTTCTAACACTATAGTAGGGATTACCTTCTTGTTAAGCTCAATGTTTTCCAGGACCTTGATGGCTTGATAATAATCACCCAGCAGCGAATGAAGACGCAGCAGACCCACAAGACTGAAATAGCCCAACATCTTATAGAGTGAATGGCGGCCATATTCTCCAGCCACACTCTCAGGATCACCTAGTGAGAGGAAAGAGAGAAGAATATGAAATGAGCTCAATGAACTCTACCAGGGAAATGGACAGAAGAGTGCAATGTGTTATCTTGATCAGACATCCCAAAGAGAATCAGCTATTGAATAATAGTTTAACTGGACTGCTGCATCAGGAACCAAAAGCATATTAATAGGAAAGTTCCCAGAACTGAACATATTACTATTTTCACTACTCTACTGTAAGGGGACAGTAACTTTTGAAGCAACTGCTACCCTATGGATTTGTGCTTGTAAATTTGGGTGAATTTTTTGTACTTGCAGTCACAGAATCTATTAGTACTATGAGAATGAAAGACTCCACTTGACCTTACTTTTCTGGGCATGCAAGTTAAATAACAGCTTATTCTGTGTTTTAGAAAATTATAAATGGTTCAAATTAGGCTTATTTTAAAATATACAAACAACTACAATCTAAAATTATAGACCTAAAGTTATATAACAGTAAGTCTCATTAAGCATAGTAAAACTTACATCTTAGGAAACATGCTAAACACTGTATTGAGATGGAGATAATCCATATTTTATCTTGGACATATGATTACCACAATCATAATACATAATTTCTTACTGACCAGGCTAACCACTTGTCAAATCTAACCATTAGATGACAGTTAAGTCTATTCAGATTACTGAACTCTGCATAAACAAAGTGAACATGGTACAAGCTAATAGATTGTACTATGTGTATTAAGGTGTATTTTTCAAATACGTCAGAAGAGAGCTATCTCTCAGTCCTCAGATTTAGCCAAGAGAGAGTCCGAAATATCCCATAATAAACTTCAACTATTTCGGCTAATTTTATTGAAACATACAGCACTCCCAACAAAAAACCCCCTGCAATTTCTTCGAGGTCTATAATCAAGATAGAACTTGGGGAGATAAGATTACTTCTCACTTACAAACTCATGTCTTCTTTTTCTCCTTACCTCCACTAGTGTAAACCTCTAGCTGCCGATTGATGTTAGATTTGTCCACCAGGGAGTGCAGCACATTGAGAACACCGTGGACATTCCAGATTTTGGGATTTGAACGCAAAAAATTAATTTCTTCCTCAGACTTCTTTGCTGTTTTACAGCGGTACTGGCTGAAGGACTGGAACTGCACCAAAAGAGAAGGAAGATAACAGAGAAAGTGGCTTGAAGGCAGAGAACAATGTTGAATTATTTTTAAAGGAAGTGAACTGATAGGCACAACCTCATCAATAATTTACTGTACCTGATAGATGAATTCATCAATAATATCCCAGAGCCACTGGTTGGGGAGTTCCAGAGGAGCAGGGCCATCTGCATCTAAAGAAGTATATTGGCAAATAATTTATAATTTTAGAACAGGGATGGAAAACCAAAGGCACTCGGACTGGAACAATAAGAAAAAGGTATTCTGCACAAAAGGAAAGAGATGATTTTTTTTTAAAAAAATGGGTATTTAAATATGACAACATTAACAACGTAGATGTTGGGGAATAACAACAACAACCCCACCTCCATCTCTCGAAGGGACTAGGGGCGGCTTACCTATGGCACAAAGTGCCTAAAACATAGCATAAAATAAACATACATTACAATACAATAAAGTAAAACATATAGTATATAAAAATGACAATTTTAAACTCAGAACAATGCCCAATAGCCTATGGTGACAACTACCATAAACATGGCCAGGCTGTAAAATGTTCCAACGATAAGAATCAAAGACCAACTAGGGAATCAGGAATGTAACATTGGGTGGTCAAATTGAATAGATTTCATTCCTGGAATATTCTCACAGCAGCAAAAATAATATATACACAATAAGACACTAGGAACTCACTTAGAATATAGTTAAAAAGACTGCAGTAATTGTAGTAAGATTCAAATCTCTGTTCCAAAGAAGGACCACCCTGCAATAAAAAAGGAAGCATGAGGATGGTAAAAATGTTTACACATTCAATGGCCTGGGTTTTAAAGGAATTAACATCTGACTTAAAGGCCACCCATAACCATAACATACCCAGAGTTCAACTCAAGGATAAACTAAAGCCGAAACTTACACTGACTTTGGCATAGATGTGTCTATAATACAGCTCCTTGTATAAAATAAGAAAAACAGCATCTACAAAAAAGAAAAACAAATATTTTAATTGTCAATATCCCATCCTTTAAATGGTGGCTGACATATTTTACAGTGGAATGGAATAGACCAGAGGTGGACAATTACCGGCCCTCCAGGTGTTTTGGACTTCAACTCCCAGAAATCCTAACAGCTGGTAAACTGGCTAGGATTTCTGGGAGTTGAAGTCCAAAACACCTGGAGGGCTGGTAATTGCCCACCCCTGGAATAGACAGAGCTGGGAGAGGTTTAACTGGACCCATGAATTTGGATATATTTTCCCCTGGAAAATCATGGCTAAAAAGACTGTCCCACAGGACAACCTTACATTTCAGTACAAAATATATTATTAAAGTAGCCCCCTTCAGAATAATTAAAACACACTTTCTCTATACTGTAACAAAACAATTTTGGCTCGCCTAAGACACATGTCACAAGAACACTTTCCTTAGGGCAAGCTGTATTTTTGTAAGCTTGCAAGAGAAGAAAAATAGAAAATACTCACCATTTCCAACCTGTGGGGCAATTGCCTCTGCCTCTGGCCACGGTGTATTTTTAAAAAATCTTTCTGTCAACTTGGTCCAGCTAAATACACAAAAAGTTGAAATGACTGGTCAAAATATACTCAAAGGCAATAGATAATAATCTAAACACTTCCTCTGTCTTTTCCCACTTGTAAATCAAAACAATTAAACAGAACTCTTTGGAAAGAAGGGGAAAAGGAGGGCAAGCTTTTTTTTTTCGCAGGAAGTCCCAGATTCTATCAGCTGGACCTAGAAGAATATTCACTGGAGATTTAGGGCCCTTCCGCATAGCTGTATAAAATCCTCATGTAACTGGATTATATGGCAGTGTGGTCTCAGACAATCCAGTTCAAAGCATATATTGTGGATTATCCACCTTGATATTCTGAGTTATATGGATGTCTGGAAGGGCCCTCAGGCTCAATAGGCTGAGCAGACACTTCACTATCTAATCCTCAAATACTTCCAAATGGCCCTTCCAAACAGCCATATAACCCAGAATAGCAAGGCAGATGAGCCACAATATCTACTTTGAACTGGAATATCTGAGTCCACACTGTCAGATAATCCAATTCAGTGTGGATTTTATACAGCTGTGTGGAAGGGGCCTAAGTTTAAATCATTGGGGATCTTAGGCTCGCCCATTTTGCATGTCTAGAGTTAATATAATTGATTGAGACACAGTCCTAATTTTAGCCCTCAGGAAAATAAATCCATACCTGTTTTCATAGATGTCCTGGATTTCATACACCTTCTGGTCAATGACATCACTAGATACACGACTGGCCTGCAGCTCATATACTTTCTGGTCAATCAGATCAGACACAGTTTTGTGGAAGTACTGGATGAAATTTTTTATCACTTCAGGAATAACTTGATAGGTTTGCTGTTCATATTGTCGTTCATAGGCTAGATCCTGTTTGGGATCTCCTGTGAGATATAACATTGATAAAATAAAATAAAAACGTGAGGGCATAAAATAAGAACAGTGTGGATTCCAATCTTGGAAATTGCATTTTTCTCTCTCTATCAGTACCTATTACATATACTTCCCTCAAATTTTGATACATTGTACTAGGAAGAATACTGAACCCCAAGAAGAACAAGCAATAGGAAGAATGTAAATTGCTTATTTTAATTTGGGAGCATTATATTTTATAAAGTAAAGCGATCTCAGGTAAAATGAAAAGTATAAGTGACACCTGCAGCATGCTACAAATGTATAAACCAGTTCAGGAATTAGTAGTTCAGAGGTTACTTTGGTTAATCAAAATTTCTGAGTTCTGGATTTTAAACACTTTTTTTGTATCTTCCTATTATTTACTACAAACAAAAAGAGGCAACACTGAAAGAAGCAAAACAACCAGTTTAAACTTTGTACAAAGTCGCTACATTCAATACAAAGCAATCCTTTTTCTTTAACCATGAACAAGGGGTTTCCAAAGCAGCCTAAACCACACACAAATTCTGGAAAGTGGTGTCACACCTCAAGGGCCTCAGACGTCACTTTCGCTTGGGCGAAGTTCCAGCCAAGGTAACCAGAGTGGGATTTCCAAACCAGCTTGCTTTGCTTCTAAACCTTGCTTGGGCCTCCCGTGCCTTTCCTGTGAGAAGACTAGGGATGCTAACATAACCTTCTCAAGGCCGTACCATCTTGCCTCCTTGATAATGGAAGCGGGCTGCGGGAGTAGAAAGCCTGACTCCCCGGCCCAGAGCGTCGCATTCCAGGAGGACCGGCTAACGAGCGTCGCATTCCAGGACGCACCGGCTAACGAGCGTCGCATTCCAGGAGGACTGAGTTCACAAAACATTCAAGGGATCATCAATCTGAGCTTTTGACGTGCGACGCAACCTAGGAATACTATAACTGCCCTGGAGACCCCTAAGCCAATGTCTTGTACCAACAACGTGATCGGGAGAAGATCTTGCGGGTTAGGCCAATCGGGCCTTCCATCAAGCCGTGCCAGCCAGCCTGCTTCGGGCTGACTTGTTCCAGTGTTGCCTTGTTCCAGTTCGTCGTAGAGTCCCAGTGATTGATCCTGAAAGACTCTTTTTACCTTTTGAACTCTTTGCTTTATAATCAACGCGGCCCAGCCTCATTTGCTTCGGCTGGGAATCCAAGAGACTCTTTGCATCCGGCTTGTGTTCCCGCTTGTGCTCCTTTTGCTTCGGAGCACACACACCCTTGCCGATTCCTGTTTGGCTGCTAGTTGAAGGCACTATAAGGATTGCCTTCAACCTCTTTCCTATAATTACCTATTCTCAATAAAAACCCGTTGTACCTCAGCTGCTGTGTGGTTTATCCAGGGGGGTTAGGTTGCCAAGGCCTCAGAGGGCGATAAGTGGCACCATTGTTTCCCAAATCCATCCACTAATGCCACTGAATTGTGCACAGGAAACAGTAGAACTATTTTACTATGCTTGCCAGACTGGAAACTGGTGAGGGCTTCTGTACCTTTAATGGTTGCACTCAAATGGGACTCTCATGAGGTGCTGATTGTCTTGCAACCAGGAAACAAGCACCTCCCGAAATTCCCATTTCTGTACAAAAACATAAAGAACAAGAACCCTTTCCCGTTTTCACTTTAGCCACTCTGTACAGTTTGAGAAATCAAAATACTTGGGGCCAGAAGTGTTTTGGGTTGTTTTAATGGATTTTAGAATATATGTGAAAGGATTTGAATATAAGCATAATGCTCTTTGTGAACCCACATCTTCTGCCATTTTGCAGATCGTAGTGTATTATTGATTCACAACTTGTGTTATGTATGAGATGCAAGGTTGGAGAGAGGCTAAGGGTGTAAGATACCTGTATTTGGCATACTGTACAAATATC
Source organism: Anolis apletophallus (assembly GCA_030556195.1). Lineage (NCBI taxonomy): Eukaryota > Metazoa > Chordata > Lepidosauria > Squamata > Anolidae > Anolis > Anolis apletophallus. Next base: position 100,763,838 of record JARBWK010000009.1, read on the forward strand.
TGGGAAGCCTGCCAGCATTTATCTTGCAAATGAGGAGTGCCATATCTACCACTTCAAAGGCAGAAGGTGCATCTACACTATACAATAAATGCAGTTTAACACCGATTTAACTGAGAGTTGTAGTTTGGTGAGGCACCAGAATCCCATGGCAGAAAATATCTTGTAAAACTACCACTCTCAGGATTCCATAGCATTGAGCTATGGCAGTTAAAGTGGTGGTAAACTACTTTAATTCTACAGTCTAGATGTACTCAGAAGCAGGCAACAAGTGCCAAAATGTTTCAAATTTTGAAGTATTTCAGGTTTCCAGGTTAGGGACGCTCAAGCTGTACTTTTACGCCTTGCAGAAAACTATTTCTAGACAGGGCTGTTATTAAAAGGGGAAGCAAAAACTTACCAGTGTGTGTGTCATAGTCTCCTGGGTAGGTATAAGGATCATAGGAGCCCTGGAAACAGAGAAAGGAAAGACATTCAAGTCCACCTGTTATGCATCTCCAAAATATGGTTTGACATCACTTCAACTGTTATGGCTCAATGCTCCTGGGGCTTGTAGTTTAGTGAGGCAGCAGCACCCTTTGGCAGAGAAGGCTAAACAGTTGTAAAACAACACCTCCCATGATTTTGTAGCATGTGGCCACATCAGTTCAAGTGGTGCCAAACTGCATTAATTTCACAGTGGAAATTAATGTTTTCCGCCCCACAGCTATCTCACCCCCCTACTTTTATCTTTACTATTTTAATTTACACATGTGGCCTGCTCATGGTTCTGTTTATTTAAATAAATGTTTTAATGTAATTTTATTGGTTGTTGTATTCTTATAGTTTATGTTTCTGTAATTGATTTTATTGTTGTTTTTGTCCTGCTTTTATGTATCGTATTGCATTGCTGGGCTTGGCCTCATGTAAGCCGCTCCGAGTCCCCATTGGGGAGATGGTGGCAGGATATAAATAAAGATGATGATGATGATTAAGTACACCCAGTGTCTCATTGAACCCCACAAGATGCAATTATGGCAGTTAAAGTAGACTAAAATGGCGCAGTTGTGTAGTGATAAAGGACCAAGGTTCTTTACTTATAGATCACTGATTCTCAAAGTGGGCGGTACCACCCCCTGGTGGGCGGTGAGGCGATACAAGAGGGCGGTGGGAGGCTCAGGGGAATTTGGGGGGCGATGAACCCCTTTAAGGGGGTGGTGAACGATTGGCTATTTAGGAGGGGTCGCGCGGCCCTCTTCTTTGACCCCGCCCCCTTCGCTTTTACCTGCATATTAGATACTTGGATTAGAATTCGTAAGAGTAGCAAAATTATTTTTGAAGTAGCAACGAAAATATGGTTAGGGGTCACCACAACATGAGGAACCTTATTTAGGGGTCACGGCATTAGAAAGGTTGAGTGATGTGGGCATCGAATTGTGCCGTACTGTAAGCCGCTCTGAGTCCCCCCTCGGGGGTTGAGAAGAGCGGGGTAAAATCCTGAAATAAATAAATAATAAATACCACTGAATTAATACGTATATCTTTCTGTTTAATTACTATTAAATGTTAAAAAAAATAATTTCTAGGGGGGCGGTGAGTACATTTTTTTCTGGTAAGGGGGCGGTAGGCCAAAAAAGTTTGGGAACCACTGATATAGATGAATGTACAGTGGACTCTGGTAATTTAAACAACCAGCAATTAAAAAACAAAGGAATGATATTTTAAATAAAAATTAACACAAAACCAATTTTAGCAGAAAAAGTTTATACTTAAATTTATGTTAAATTCTGTTAAACTTTAAATTGTAAGCCATTTAAACATACAGACATTGGGAATGTGGTGCAGCTGGGTGGGTGTCAATGAATCAATCAATCAAAACTTTATTACGGTCACAGACCAGCACAGGGTGGGTGTCAGCTGCATAAGATCTCTACTGACCAGAAGGTCATGAGTTCGTGGCCTGCCCAGGTCGGGGTGAGCTCTCGACCAATTTGTGTAGCTCGTTCAGGCCCTGATTGTCCATAAGGCCAACCTAGGCCATGGCCTAGCGGCGCAAGCTGAGGGGGGCGCACATCACGGACCCCCCCAAAAAGTTGAAACAAATAAAACCGCAACGCGCATGGAGATGAGGAAGGAAGTTTTAAGTGTAAACGGATTGCTCTCTGAATTACTAGGGAGCAAAAAGGTGTTAATCTGGGCTTGCCTAGGAAGCACCCTCCTCCTCTGTCTGCGAATCTTCCAAGCACGTTGACTCGGATGCCACCAGGCTCCGCGCTTCTCCTGCCCTCCCTTCCAAAGAGGGACAGCAACAGCTGGAGGTGTCACTCCCCTTCCTGTCTTTCGCAGCCACCAGACGCAAAAAAGGAGATGCGAGAGGAGGCACACGCACGAGGGGGAGCACGAGCGAGATCTGGCGCACACCTGCTCACAGAAACGTGCGCGCATACACACACACACGCCCCTCCATTGAGCGAGGGGAGGGCTCCGGAGGCTAGGCATGTTCCCGGGTGGACGGGGACCAGTCACTTAGCGAGCCCCCACTGCCGCTGCTGCTCCTGGGCTGCTTCCGCCTCATGCCACTCTCTCCCGCCGCCAGCTGGGGCTCCAACCTGTTCGCCTCCAGGAAGGGGAGAGAAGCGCGTCCTAAGGGTGAGTCGCCTGGAGGGGTGGGAGGCTTCTAAAGAGGGCTCAGTCTTGGTTTCTCGGCTCTCAAAGTGGTGGTTTTGAGGCGAAAGGGTCATGGATTGAGCTTGGGGCGAGAGGAGGGGGATCAGGCGCCGCTTCCCCGCGTGTTGTGCTCCCCTCCTGCCCCTCCCTCTCTTGGGCCCCCGAATCCTAAAGTGAACTACCAAGAGGTTTTATTGGCAAGTTGAGATTTATGTTTTGTCTTCCTCTTGAAACTGAAAGCAGGTGCTTTAAAAAAACAAAACAGAGAAAGTAGCCGAAGGAAAAAGCAGCGGTAGAGGTTGGTTTAAAGGGGGCATAATTCCAAAGTGTGGCCTAGGGCGCAAAAAGGTGTTAATCCAGGCCTGAGCCCGTTGTCGACTGTTGCAACCCGAAAGACAGTTGCATCTCTCAAGTAGGAAATTTAGGTACCACTTTGTGGGGAGGCTAAGTTTAACTGATTTCTAGAATGTTAAATTGCCTCTGACTTTCTGTCTATATATGTTGTATGCCAATGGCATTGAATGTTTGCCTGTATATGTGCATTGTGATCCTCCCTGAGTCCCCTGCGGGGTGAGAAGGGTGGAATATAAATGACATAAATAAAATAAATAATAAATAAATAACTTAACAAAAGTTGGGCTATCTTCTGAACAGCAGCACAGACAGCAAAATAAGCACCACAGAGGTGTAAACCAAATCAAAAGAGATGTATGTCTGGCTATATGTTATCCAAAGAGATATATGTCTGGCTAAGACTCTAGTCTAAACTATCTAGTCCGTGAGCTGCTTTTTGCTGACGATGCTGCCCTTGTTGCCCATTCAGAAGCAGCCCTGCAGCGCCTAACATCCTGCTTTGCAGCAGCTGCAGAGCTGTTTGGGCTGGAAGTCAGCCTGAAGAAAACAGAAGTCCTCTACCAGCCCGCACCACAGGAAGAGCATCATCACCCCCACGTCAGCATAGACATATCTGTGCTTAAGTCCGTTCAGCAGGTCACCCACCTGGGAAGCATCATCTCTTCAGACGCCAAGATTGATAAAGAGATAGATCACAGATTAGCAAAGGCATATAGTGCATTCGGAAGGCTTCACAAAAGAGTCTGGAGCAACAAACAGCTGCGGCAGAGCACCAAAATCAGTGTGTACAGAGCTGTCATACTGTCTATTCTCCTTTATGGGTCTGAAACATGGGTCACCTATCACTAGCACCTACGACTCCTCAAACGCTTTCATCAGCGCTGTCTTCGCACAATCCTAAATATACACTGGACCGACTATGTGACTAATGTTGCTGTCCTTGAGCAAGCAGGGATCACCAGCATTGAGGCCATGCTATTGAGAACACAGCTGCGCTGGGCAGGGCACGTCCATAGGATGGAGGACCACCGCCTCCCAAAGATACTACTCTATGGTGAACTCGCCACGGGTCAGCGCAAGAGAGGCGCCCCCAAAAAGAGATATAAGGACTCCCTGAAACAACATCTCAGGCTCGGCCAGATTGATCACCAACAATGGTCCACCATGGCCAAGTCAGACCTCCCAAGATGCGGGAGCAGTTGGCGTACAAGTTTTAACTGTGCAAACGCTCCCCAGCCACTGCCAAGACCTGGGGTTTCAGGCTCAGTGAAGTGCCCAAGATCACTCCCAAGCTGCGAACCTGCGCCTTCAGGGGGAATGTAAACTTATCAAGCACAGGCTGTAACCCTACGCCCTGTTGATCATTCTCCATAAATAAAAAAATGTCTGTAGACACATTATGTCTACATGTGTCTCCAATAATATGCAAGCCCCCTGTTGATGTATTTTAAAATTCTGCACCTAAAGGCATCACCATAAATTACACAGGCACTATAGATGATGACTTTGGAGATCAAGGTTTGTTTCTCTGTTCAGCCTTGAGAGACCTTTGGTAAGTCACACATCCTCAACTCTAGAAAAACCCATGAGAGGGTCATCATCATCATAAGTTGGAGCCCCCCAAGAGTTAAACCCTTGTGCCAGCAGGGCTGAAGACTGACAGGTCGGAGATTCAAATCTGGGGAGAGTGTGGATGAGCTCCCTCTTTCAGCTCCAGCTCCCCATGCGGAGACATGAGAGAAGCCTCCCACAAGGATGATAAAAAATCTAAACATCTGGGCATCCCCT